>CM076582.1:558212433-558307433 GCA_034641835.2 Pinus albicaulis
TACACTCCTTCCAAAGTGGGGAAATGCAGCAATATAGGGCATAAAATAACTATCTTCAGAAAATAACACTATATCTATGGAAAATGGGACTTGGATCCCTTATAATAAATAGTATATAGCTCACACCTAGAATTGGAGCATAAACAAATCACTCTAGCCCTCATAAAAAGATCTCCCAAGGTCAATATGACTCAAATAAGCTTAAACCTCGTAGCTTAACTCATGCAAAAAGGACTGAAGCAAGTAAAACATTATTTTATTAAGGGTTTATGTAGAAAATATTAATAATTAATAGATATCAAGTCTACAAGTATCCAATGGCTAAGAAAATGGAGATTCCTCCCTCTTTATACAAAATAAGATTAACCCGCCAAGGGTTTCATGAGAGTACAATGTATAAAATAGCAGATCTACAGATCTGGATTTGGAAAACACAGTTGTACTACAGCACTGAATAAATGTAGCTGAAATATACAAATTACATAATAAGAATAAAATACAAAGCTTTCCAGGAGAAGGGTTGGCCCTTCCTCCAAGGAACAAGCTCACAAGCAAGGGTTCAAACCCTGCTACTGCAACACTCTAGAAAAGGACGTAGTTTCTGCAAATAAATGCGTTGTAGAGGATGTAAAATGATTTTTCCACATGCCAAGATATAAAATATCCTCTGGAATCTCCTGTACAAATCTTGCAAAGTAAGGGGAGCTCCCTCCCCTGAAAGATAAGCTCAGGAGCTGGTGTTGTAAGTCTCCCACTGCAACACCCTGCAACACAACATCCCCTGCTATAGGAGTAACACTTTGGATGAAGGAGGATGCTTGGCCTCAAGCATGGATGTGGGAAAATGAAGAACAAAACTCCTCCAAGAGATCACTCAATGAAGGAGAAGGAATCCCTAAGCAGGAATTCCTTGTGCTGATCAACACTGCATACTCAACTCAACAGCTGAAGAATGCTCAAGAGTCTAAGCAGACCAAAAAAAATAATCCATAAGCTAACTCCAAATGTATGCTATCTTCCTCCTTATAAGTTTTGTGAGCCTCCTCACCTTGGGTCCCACCTATTAGGGTTTCCAACACCATGTGAACACTTTCCCTCCAAAATTGCGCTGTAGCTCTAACAAGATTGCTCCTCCATACTGCGTTGTTGACTTGGTCACTTGACTTAATCAACATGACCCTTTTCCTATTCATACATGGAAAGTGCAAAATCTAGCCACTAAGATATCCCCTTTTCACACCAAGAGGGCTTTTATGCTAATATAAGACAAGTATGGGTCTCTTTCCCCCATTTATTCACCTGCTAAGTGCAAGAAACAAAATTTAATATTCCCATTGCTGCATGCTAATTTTAGGAATATTACAATCTGTGTTAACTGATGGCAAACCAAGATTTTCACCAAGTAATGGTGAAACAAACTGGCGTGATGATTTTCTCCCAATTTATGTACCTTCTCTGCCATTTTTACCATGCTATTGTAAAGGTAATGAGGCAAATTTAGGGCTCTTACCTCAGTGAAATACATCAAGAGTCTCATATGATACTGATATAACCTTGAGTATCTGCCCTCACATGTGAAATATCTCATGATAAATTTCATGAGAGGGGCATACTTGTCCAACAATTGTCTAAATGGAAAGAAGTGTGTTGGAGCTTCTTTGTATGGAGGTTTCAAGTACATTTTGTAACTTTCAAGGTCAAGGCCTCTACTCTTGAACCAATTTTCTGCACTGTTTGGAATCCTTGTGGTTGTGGCCGTGGAAATGGTCCTCTATTGAAAGAGTGAACACCACCCCTACAATAGTCACCTAATCTCTCCTCAATCTGGTGGCAAAAGTGTTGATAAGTCTGTCATGAAAACCAAGTTCCTCAACCTTTTGGCAAAAGGCAAGGCAACCGACATCCTGAAATGATTTATTGAGGAATGGTGAAAATATAATATCATGTGCTGAATTGGGCTCATACCTACTGATATTACCTCCCTTGTGCCTCTTATGCTCAGTGGTTTCAGAATTTATAGCTAATCATAGTTCAGTGGGAAAGGGAATTAGGGTTTAGTGAGATAAAACGAGGGATTTGGGAAGTTTTGAGAAATGAAGGTAGATGAAGGGGTTAGGGGTCTCCTAAATTCTTTGGAAATTTTAGGGGAGTAGGGAGAGATGTTAGGGAGTATGGGAAAGTGAAATTTGAGGGAATGAGTGAGGGGAAGGGGTATAAAAGGGGAAAAAATAGTCCTAGCCTAGGAAATTCTATTCTAGGGTAGGCTTTGTAAGAAAATAGGGTAAATTAGGGATAAGAGTGATGGGAAATGATTAGGAGAGTGTATAATAGGTGGGGGAAGGTGAGCGAGGTTCAATCTTAGGGTTTTACTTAGTAATTTGTCAATGAGATTGTGAAACTAATCAAATGCAACAAAAACCCTGGAAGAGGGAATTTCTTTTTCCAAGCATGAAATGAAGACAAAAGAGGTAATTTGAGGGCCCACTTACTTGTATCTGATACACTGGAACATGTAGTTTCTGAATAATTCTTCTAAAATGATGCTTTGTGCCTCCTTGAAGAAAATTCAGCTCCTCTAGCAAAAGTGCAGTGTAGCACGTGCAGGAAATGCACAACACAAGTGCAATGCATAAGAGAGATGAGCACTTTGGAAGCAAGAAATTATTGTTTTGAGGGTGCAAGTGGTCTTTCAAGGTGGAGAGAGGTTTCTTGAAAATTAAATGAGCAAATGAGAAGCTCCCTTTGGTCCTTTTATAGCTTGGAAATCGATTTTCTCCTTTGGTGGTTAAGTGGCCCCACCATGTCCCTTTTACCTTTTGATTTGAAATTGAAGCTTTAGAACCTTATGAAACATATTACATCATGATAAAAATGATATTACACTTTTTTAACCTTTATTGAATAATTTTCACTATTACTACTCCTTCAATGTTGAATTTAATGGTGAAATGTCTGATTTTATGATTTTGACCCTAAGACCTAATGATGACACTACATGAAATGAGTTGAATGATGACCATGGTGATGTGAATGAGATGGTAATGAAGATATTTTAGTGATGACTCATCAAAATGAATGATGGCAAGATCAAAACATGGACTAAAAGGAGTAGTAACACACCTAGACACACTAGATAGTGACCAAATTTTTATTTGAAGACCTACTAAAAACATAAAAATTTGACCTAAGACCCTAACAAAACCTTGTAAGAGAATATTTGATCATTGGTGACTAGCAGACACTAACACCTACCACAAAAAATCCCTGTGCTAGATCCAAACCAAACTGGACAATGAGTGACATAAATCGAGAAGGAAAAGGAAGGTTGGTAGAAATAAGTTCATAGACCTGTCTATGGTTCTCCAACAGGGAACAAAAAAAGACTGTAATCAGGTACGAGCAGAATATGGTGTGCAACCATGAACACAAAGTAGAATATCCACCACCCTGTAGTAAGACCCCCACCTTTATGTTGAGATTCAACAAGATGATGAGCTTAGTGAAAAATAATTGTTTGGTCAATTTAGTGTGTCCTAAATTGCTGCATTTAATTTGTCAATCCGAGATTCTTAAGCTGATGAAGTGCGGCGCACTATATGTGCAAGATAACCTATTTCTTAACTTTTTGTCGTTTTTGGTTTTCTAATGTGAGATGGAAATAAAAACAATTATGGTTATGATTGTTCAAGGAAATGATATCCTCTATAATGATTTACCAACTTGAAACTTAAAAAAAAGAATTTGAAACATACAATGACAAAACTTGAAAGGAAATGAAAATGTGCTGCTAGTCTAATAAATCAAAACAGCGGACTATTGAGCATGAAAACCAAACTATTCTTGCTGCTGTCTAAACACAAAAGAAACTATGCTGAAAGAAATCCAAAAGTTGCAATAAAGTAAATCTAAATCAAATTACATCAACTTATCTTCTGATCCCTCATCATTAGTCCAGCTATGATTTTCAGAAGTAACCATAAACAACTTGAGTAACTGATATCTAACTTGCAGAAAGTAAACTAATATCAAACCATACATTCATAATTCAATCCCTCACCATCAGCCCAGCTGTGGCTTTCTGAGGTAACTGAAGATGTCATGCACAATTTAATATTTCTAACTTGCAGAAAGGAAACTAATATCAAACCACACATTCATAATTCAATCCCTCACCATCAGTCCAGCTGTGGCTTTCGGAGGCAACTGAAGATGCTATGAGAAATTTAATATATCTAATTTGCAGAAAGGAAACTAATATCAAACTACACATCCATAATTCAATCCCTCACCATCAGTCCAGCTGTGGCTTTCGGAGGCAACTGAAGATGTTATGAGCAATTTAATATATCTAAATCTAACTACTGAAGCAAATGAGAAAAACTGAAATAAACAAAGCAGTACTGAAATTAAACAGAAACTAAGAAAAGAAAATTAGCAACAGAACAATATTAATTCCATGTCATTAGTCAAAAAGTTATGCAAATGCTCGGGCTGCCTATTTATAACCTGAAACAAGAATACTGATCAGTTAACAATAACATAAAACATGAAAGACAGAAGTAAAATGGAAAGCATGAAAGATTATAAACAGAAATGAAGCATATATACCATGAAAGATGCAATGTATAAACATGTGAATGGATTATGGCACACTGAGCTTTAAAGAAATAAAACAAGAACTATACAATAATGCACAGAACCTTGGCGAGTGCAGGGGCCCTCTACACTAGCCTTGGCAACAATCTTCAAGTACGAATTACGTTTGGAAACAGAGTCTTCTTATATTAAAATGCAGTCATAACAGAAAGGTGATATTACGGCACAGTGGCAACGTAATTACATTACAGAGCAGACTAATAAAAAATAACAGAGACTAATCTAATATGCGTATGCAAATGCGTTATTTATAACAAAGGAAATATAACTAATTCCCTGAAGTTTATGCTAATGGAGAACACGTAAACCATTACGTCTAAAGATCTAGGATCATGGCCGCGTTGGAGAGTAAATCTATGAGGAGTGGATGTTTGAATTCGGCTATGGGGCCATGTACAGATGTTGATTTGTCTTCCGCAATTCAGAAACGGCCATATAGATCTCCACGTGACACGAAACAGAGTCCTGTCACCGTGGAAATCTACGGTTGACTTCCATTTGGCCACCTTTGACTGCAGCCTCCCTAGATGAATTTGCTCGAGCCAATAGGACACGATCCATGTCCACATCATTTCTGACTTGCCCATGTGGCTCGTTTCTCCTGAAGACACCTGTAACATATAGTTTCACAAAATGGCTGCGGAAAGTTGCAGCAGCTGCGGAAAGTGGCAAGATTCCGCAGCTAAATGAGCAAAATCTAAATCAAACAGCAGACACAAAAATATAATTAAAAACCATGTTAGATGCTCTTTTGCAATTAATATACAATGATATTGACAACTTGGGAGGTTCAGGTGGATGAAAAAGGTATAGATAAGTGTATGGAAAAGATGCAGATTTGAGACTCAACATACCCCCACTGTGAAGGTGTTGCATGTCCTCATGCAACCAAAATTTTGATAATCCTTCCTCAGTTCATATGCCTTGACACTTCATCCAGTACATCCAAACCTCTCCTCTTCTTCCTTGGTGCTACCAACATCCTAGGCTTCTTCATTAGGCATCTAAATTTGATATTAACCAGTGCTCTGCTTAACTTCTGGCATTTCCTTTTCAATTTCTTGTTCTTCTTCTGCCATATTCCCAGATGTAGCATGGTATTATCATGAATGATTTTGTCCAATTTTACTTTGTTCCTTCAATGTGTCATTTTCATTTTTGATGTGTCTATTTAAAAGCTCTAGCTCAAAGACTTCCTGTTTTAGTGATTGGACTAGATCATCTTGTACTGTATGAGGCTGGATGGACGAAGTATTGGGACCTGTAGCTGCTTTTTCCAAAGATTCTATATAATCATATACTTCTTGCTGCTTGGAGTCTATTTCAGGTGTCATTTTTATTGGGTTGTCCCCAAAATGCCGTGAAGGAGAGTTGTCCTCAAAATCTGGCTAAGAAAGGCTCACATCAACATCTGGATGTGAATAGGATGGACTTTGCTCAATGTCTCACTGAGAGTGAGATGGAATATGGTCAGCTGGAGACTGTTCAGATGTTTCTTCTCCCAAATCAATGAAATGGGGTCCCTTTATTTGCGTTTTCCTCAATTTCCCCTTAAGTCTGGAACTTCTTCTCACACGCTGTAGACCACTGTCCTTTTGCTTTTGTTTCCCTTTCTCTGTCTTCTTGGCCATAGATGACTATTTTTGAAGATGAACTAATCTTTCAGATAACACTTGATGATCTTCTTCTTCGGAAGAAGGGGTTTGGTGTATAGCCTCAATACTTTTTCTCTCTTTTGGTGTTATTGGCTTCTTACCCTTAGTTTCTTTCTTCTTCCTCTTTGATAGTCTCTCTTCCCTATCAGTTCTTTCAATTGTAGTAGTAGGAGTATTTTGAATTTCATCATTTGTTCTTTTTCTCCTACTCCTTCTTGATGTGCTACCTTCAGGAATTTCTTGAGTAGGAGTAATTTGAGTTTCATCATTTATTCTTTTTCTCCTACTCCTTCTTGTTGTGCTACCTTCAGGAATTTCCTGAGGTTCCTCAAAGAAATTTCTAATAAAAAATTGTTCCCATGTGTCCTTCTTCTCCTTCAACTCTTTTTCAATCAAAATTTTTACAAGACCGTGGTGATATAGATGTGGTTCTACATCCCCTAAATGTTTCTGAACAGTCACATACATCTTCTTCAAACTATTTAACAGAAAATATGGGAGATTGAGAGTTTGATTATCTATAAAATTCATCAGCAACCTAGTATGGTACATATATATGGACCCAAAATGGCCTTCACAGGAAATGAATTTTTGAACAACTAGCAACAAAGTAGCCCATTCCTCTTTCAATGCATGAACAGGAATTCCTCTTTTAAAAATAGTTATGTCCATACCTTGGTTTCGTAAGATTGTTCTCCAGGCTTCATCACTAATGCTTTTATTCTTAAACCAACGCTCACCCTCTTGAAGAAGTTCCGTGGCAGATGCCATAGATGCCTCATTCACCGCAAACTTAAGGTCTCCAATCTCTACTTCCAAGCCATTGAACGACCTTGCAAATGCTTTTGTCACTTCTTTATGGTAACCTCTGAATTTTTGGATAAACCGCAACCACTTTGCTTTCTTCAATATATCCTTTACTTGCGGATATCCTTCCATGAACTTAGGTCCTTCTGGTTCTGCTCTTAACAGTTTACCCATTCTTCTTTCTGCTCTTCAAAGATTTTCCTGCGTGAGGATTCAATGGAAATAGAATGACTGAATGCACGGAGATGAGCACAATGACTGTAGGTAGATATCAAAGAGTGGATATACAGGCTGTAGCGTAATAGAGAACGAAATGGAGTGAGATAGAACAGAGAGGGGTTTCGTGAGCACGGCAAAGATACGACTGTGAGATTAACAGAACAATAGGAGGAGTATAACACATCCGACAATGTTTTGAAATTTGGTGGCTGCAAAATAAATGTGAGCACTTTTAAACAACGGCTATGGATTTATGTGGCTGTAAGAGTCCGTGGTCAAATCAACTATGTCTCATTATCACCGGTGGAATATCGGAGTATGAGTGAAGATCGGGGGTTTAATTATGGAACCGTTTGAGAATGAATGCGAGAGGATCATATGGAGATCGTGAAAGGGTTACGGAATTTGTCAATATAATCATTGCACATAATGGATGGAGCTTATGGTTTAGAACTATATAAAAATGTGTTTTCAATGCTATTTGAAATGAATTTTACTCATACCTTGGAATCTTTTCCTTTTTCATTGGTCTTCAATTAGTTGCTCTTCATTGGTATCTTGAATGCTCCATGCCTTTATTTTTGGTCCTCTCACCTGCATTTAATTTCATGATTATCGAAATAACATCTAGCTGTACATTCTTTTGAAAACAGAGTTGTAGCTGTGGAATCTGCTTCTGGCTGCGGAAATTGGTGTCAGCTGCGGAAACAGATGTCAGCTGCGGAAACTGACACAACTATTATTTGGATGAATGAACATGAACGGATGACAAATGACCAGATGGAAATGGTCATGAAAAAGAATTTTATTGATGAAATGGAATAAAATGAAGTGAAATGGAATGAAGTGGAGTGAAAATGAAGTGGGATGAAGTGGAATGGAATGGAGTGGATGGTCACAAAACTTGTAAAATGAAAGAGAGATTTTTTTTGGAAAATATAGAGTGTCAGGTGTTCCTAATTTTCACCCTATATTTTCTGTATAAGACTGCCAATCAGTGATTGGTTTTCAGGCTTATACAAATTTTTTTTTTTTTAAATTGAAAAGAACAAAAGCTAGGCTGGTGGAGAAGAAGAATTCTTCGTACTACCGATTGCAGAATTTTCTTGTTGACTTTGGATAAAATCCTTGAGAGTGGCTTATGATAAACTTTCAATCTCGTGGCCATTCACAATAAGAGGGAGGTTGAATCATCAATGGCCTTGATTCTTACCACTCCATTGCTAAAGATCTTGTCAATCTCATATGGCCCAAGCCAATGAGTCTCAAATTTTCCTTGAAAATCTTTAAACTCGGGAATCAAATAACAATGCCCAATCTCCTTCTTTGAAACTTCTTCTTTGATGTACTTGTCATGCCATTTAGCTCTTTGATATTGAACTAGACTGGGTTTAGAATTGCCTCTGTCCGATCTCATCTAGCTCATTCAATCGCTTCCATTCTATGCTTTTGGGATTTTGATAAGTCCATCTCAGCACCGAACTCAAGGTCTTGAAGGTCTTGACTTGGAACTCAATGGGGGAGCAAGACTTCTTCCCATAAACAAGTTCATAGGGAGAATGTCCCCGTTACTTCTCCATGTAGCCTCAGAGGCCCACAAGGCTTCAGAGTTTTCCTTTTCGCCCAATCTCTTCTATGTAGATGAACAAGCTTTGGTGATGATACTTTCAAGAAATTTGTTTGTAGACTCCACTTGACCATTTTCTTGCGGATGGTATATAGACTTCGTGCTTGATTTTGTATTCTTCCATCAATTTCTCCACCAAGTTGGATGTGAATTGGCTTCCTTAACTGCCACAATTTCTCTTGGAACACCAAAAGTGAGTAAAAATATCCTCATAAAGAAAATGAACAACCGAATTTTCAAGTATGTGATATACTAATGCTTTGGCTTCTACCCATTTAGTAACATAATCAAGTACAAACCAATATATACTTCTTTTGCTTAGATGGTGGATTAATAGGTCCAATGAAATCTAAAGCCCATTTTTCAAAGGGTTTAATGAGTACCTCGTGTTTGCAATGGCATTTCATTTGAAAGGGTAGGGTTTCCCTACTCTTTGGCAACTGCCACACCTTTTGACATATTGTTTTGCATCTTTGAAGAGGGAAGGCCAATAATATCCTAAAGAGAGGATTTTATAGGTTGTCCTTTTGTCCGCAAAGTGTCCGCCGCATGGTTCATCATGACATGCCTTAAGAATATCGCATTTCATCTTCCCCGACACATCTTCCGATCACAAGATCCGGCCCTCGTTTTAACAATTAATTAGAAATCCATGAATATTTTGAACTCTCCCCGAATAATTTTTCGTTTCACTTGGAAGAATGTGAAGGTAGTTTCCGTAACCAAATAGTTACAATGTCCGCATACCAAGGAGTCTTAATAATTACCGCAAACAAGTATTCATCAAAGAAAACTTATCCTCTACAGAGAATCTTCTTTAGTATTCTGAATTCTAGACAAGAAATCGCTCATCAGATTCGTTTTCCTGCCCATTCAATTGATGTAATATTGAATTCTTGCAAAGTAAGAGCCATCTTGTCACTCGCCATTAGTAACAGTTTATTCATTAAATATCTAATCGTTAATGGTCGTATGAATAAAAGTTTCATAGCCTGGTTATGTAATGTCTAAACTTATTAATTGCATGAACAATAGCTAAAAACTCTTTTTTCGCTCACAGATAATTCAACTCTATGGGACAAATTTATCGGTATAATAAATGGCATAAGGAACTAAATCTTTTTGACCCAACATAGCTCCTAGAGTTGTATCTCGTTTTCATCCGTAGAAATATGGAAAGGGAGTTTCCAATTTGGTCCTCTCAAGATAGTGCTTCGTATATTCTTGTTTTCAAAGTTTCAAAAGCCGATTGACAATCAGATCCCATTTAAATTACCCAGGCACTCTGAAGAGTGGAGATGCTATTTTAGTGAAGTTTTCTATAAATCTTCTATAGTAACCAAGAACTTGTGAAAACTTCTTAACACTTCTTTGAAAATTTGGAATAGTAACTTGGAGATGACTTCAACTTTTGATCTATCAACCTTAATCCCATCTCTCGAAATATGATGTCCTAAAACAATCCCTTCGCAAACATCATGTTATTTCTCATGGCTTAATGAAAGGTTTGTTTCTTACATCTTATAAGAACTTTTTCCAAATTTTCTAATGCCTCTTCAAATGAATTACCATAAACCGTAAAATCATCCATATAAACCTCTACACAATCATGGATTAGATCAAAAATTCCTAGTAATCGCTCTTTTCGAATGTTGCAGGTGCATTACATAACCCAAAAGGAAGTACTCTGTGAGGGCAAAAATTTCCTATGTGAGCTGCTAAATGTGGTCTTATGTTGATCTTCGTGTGCTACCCGAATTTGATTATAACATCAAAACCATCCAAAAATGAAAAGTACTTTTTACCCGCTAATGTATCTAATCCCTAATCAATAAAAGGCAAAGGAAAGTGATCCTTCAAAGTTGCTTTGTTCAATTCCCTATAATCAATGCATACCCTCCATTTACCATTATTTTTAGGTACTATAACCCGCAGGAGAAACCCATCGGCTATCCGAAATTGATAAATGAAGTTTACATTGAGTAGTTTTTGGAGCTCTCTTTTCACTATCTCCCTAAGATTTGGATTCATCCTGATTTGAGGTTTTCTGATCGTCTACTGTTTTCCTCAATATAGATATGATGGATGCAAGTCTTAGATCACCCTTTCTGATGTCAAGATACCTCCCATGCAAATGCAAGAGAATGTTTTTTCAAGATTTTGGTTAGTTCTTCTTGTTGTAATTTTCCAAATGTTTGTTGGATATCCAAAATGTTTTTCCCGGAAAAAATATCATAAGAGGAACTACTAAACTCTTCCATAGAGTAAAGAGACATTTGTCTTGATGATAAATATTCTATGTCGATTCAACCGAAATTGTGTGGGGTCATATTCCCGAAGATGTCTCAAAAATTTTCTAATGTGTTCGAATTTGACTATCCTCACTACTCCCCGAAATGGTAAAGACAAAGTTGTATAATGTCCTCATCATCGACCCATTCATTGTCTCCTACTTCGTAATTGCTTTTTCCGGAGGATACAAATTGAATTTCCTTGTCGAATTACCATTAGAAATGTACATATCCCTGTGATCTACAACTAATAAAAGCATCACCAGGCTAGCCAAGGTCTTCCTAAGATGAGGTGCCCTCCTAGATTACTCTTGGGAGTCAAAATCATAAAATCTAATCGGATATTCCCAAGAATCTAAGGAGACCGAAATATCTTCTAATACACCATCGGGTTTAATAATTGATCGATCCGCAAGCTGCGTAGAGTAGGTAAAAAGGAAGGTTAGGAAGTTTTACATGTCCATAGCCCTGCCTACTCATAATTTTATAGCTGTACTCTAAGTCAATCACGCTGTGTTTGGAATTTCTATCCCATTTATATGTGTCTTCACAATGGGACTTCCCGGATCTACATACTTCGCATGGTAATTTTCCCATCATAATATCTCGCAATCTTTTCCTACCTGGATTCTTGTGTCTTTTAGTTTCCTTCCGGTCTTTGAAACTCAACTCCTTTATGGTTTTTGCTAGAATAGGAATCTCTCGAATGGATTGTAGCAAGGAATCTTGATACAAACATTCTTCAATTCATCTAGAAAATCATAGTTAGGCAACAAGATTTGTTTTTTCCACCCCTCATGACCAGTCTTTCGTGAAAAGGAGGTGTAGATAAAGATGCGTGTGTTGCTCAACTATAGGAGTTGTGGGGATTAACTTTCTTTTTCTTTTTTGAATGCTTGAATTTTGAAGAGATGCTTCCTCGTAACCCTTATTGACTTGAAGAGAATCGTCCTCAAAGGTATCTTGCTTCTTGAATATCTGATGGGGTTTTTTCTAAAACTCTACCGTATCCGAGTTGTACGTCATCGAGAGGAACAATCATATAGGTAGGAAATTGTTGTCCTTCTACCATGTAAGTATTCGGGAGTGATTCTTATTGTTAGGATTTGGCAATGGCCGAGCTCGAAGTTGATTTGTCTTTTGTTGGTATGGGAGCAGGTTTTGAGGATTTGAATTTTGTTGAGAAGGTTGTTGTTGTGGAAATGGTAATGAAAGTTGTAGATTTGGGTTTGGAAGTTGTGAAGCTTGTTGATTTTGAGATGGAGGATATTGATAAAATTGAGCAAATCTCCCATAAGGATTTTGCATCCCTTGTACCCATGTGAAGCCGATATGGATTTTGATGTTGGGGCCAAGGTTGTTGCCAAGGATTCAATTTGGTAAGCTGAAGATTCATAGTATTAAAAAGCAAACCCTTGAGTTTGTTGTCCCCGCCAAGTCTTCTTGCAACAAAACAGAGAGATTCTACTCAATTGATCTTCTTGAAAACAAATTGAGTCCAGAATTGAAGGACAATACTTCTGATCTCATGATTCTTCCGAGCAAATCATACATGTTTCTACAACTTTTTCATCCAAGGGACATTCCCTTAAAGCATGTTTCTTCCACATTTCGACAAAAAGATGGCTAGAGCATCCGTTTCTCGCTTTCTCGTTTGTTTTGGATTTTAAGGGGTGTCTAGTTGTTCACTAAGGCTCCTTAAGATATCGCCTTTAATTCATCAAGCATGTTACCAATCTCTCACTTCTACTTACTAATCCAAACTTGCAGATTTGTTAGCCCTAATAAGAGAAGGATCCCTAGGCCCTTTTCCCGTTTTAGATTTTTCCTTAAGAGATGGACACATAGTTCCCCGTTATATCACGAAGTGGAAGTTGAGAAAATGTCTCCTTCCCCATCATGTTTAAAATATATATCCATTCATCTCTAATGGCTTTTAATATGAGGGATTTCAAGGTTTCTATCTAAGTTGCTCATCTTGCTCTTTTCGTTGTATTGAAATATTTCAAGTAAATCTTCCTAAATTTTCGTTTCTTTTGCATCATTTTGAATACCTCATCCTTGTGATTGGTGGGCATACAATAGTCCAAGTATCTATCCAAAAATGTTTGTTTGTTATCATTCCAAGTTTTAATAGATTGGAGGGCTAATCCCATGAACCATTTCAAAGCAAATTTCCTCCCTTTCAATGTTGGAAGGGAAACAAACCCTTGAGTTTTTGAGAGTCTTCCATATAGTCATGGTTTGGCACACGACTTCAAACTCAGCCAGAAATGTTTTAGGATCCTCACTTCGCAATCCATAAAAGTTAGGGAGGACATATGGTGAGAGTATTTTTCATCGTTGTATGAGTTTCCTCATCAACTATAGGGAAACCAAACAAGTTGTCTCCTTCCCTATTTCTTTCATTATTTCCTTCACCTCATCGTCTCCATTGTTTCCTCCTCTTCTACCTCACCCAACCCATCTATTATTTCCTATGCCATGATAGTTTCTTTAGAGTCCTTAAAGTCCTCCTCAAGGTTCTTCACTAAGAGAGGATGAGAGAGAGTCTCTTCCTTTTCTAAATGAGATTTAGTAGGTGGTATAGGAGAATCCTAATCTGCAATTATTCCTTGTATTCCAAAATCTTAAGGCTAGGGGGTAGATGGTGGTGATTCTTGTCTATGCCTTGAAGAAGACTGAGTTGTGAAAATCGAACTCTTCGCTTTGGCTATAAACTTCCCCTAGAATCTCTTGCTCTATGCATGTCATTTTTTTTATTTTTTTGTTTTGTAGTTGGGCTAATAATTTCTTCGATCTTCCAGTCACACTCATAGGTGCAAGAAGAGAGCATACTTATGAAATTACTCGAATCAATAATCCTCATTTCGATCCTCCAGATCACACTAGGTGCAAGAGGAGAGTATACTTCAAGAAGTTATCAAGTTTTCCTTCTTTTATTATTTTGTTTTAAAAAAAAAAGAAATTGGCTACCTATTTACACTTCCCCATTAACCAAGCCAAATGCTTGGTCAATTTAGTGTGTCCTAAATTGCTGTCGCATTTTAATTTGTCAATTCGTGATTCGTAAGCTGATGAAGGTGAACACACTATATGTGCAAGATAACCTATTTCTTAACTTTTTGTCATTTTTGGTTTTCTAATGCAAGATGGAAAATAAAAACAAGTATGGTTATGATTTTTCAAGGAAATGATATCCTTATGGCACGATTTACCAACTGAAACTTAAAAAAAGAATTTGAAACATACAATGACAAAACTTTGAAAGGAAATGAAAAATGTGTCAAATAAATGAAAATGTGCTCGCTAGTCTAATAAATCAAAACAACTAGGGACTATTGAGCATGAAAACCAAACTATTTCGCTCGCCGTCTAAACACAAAAGAAACTATGTCGAAAGAAATCCAAAAGTTGCAATAAAGTAAATCTAAATCAAATTACATCAATTTATCTTCTCTCGATCCCTCATCATTAGTCCAAATATGGATCTTCTGAGGTAACCATAAAAAACTTGAGTAACCCGATATCTAACTTGTAGAAAGTAAACTAATATCAAACTACACATTCATAATTCAATCCTCACCATCAAACAAATTTCGTGGCTTTCTGGAGGCAATTGAAGATGCTATGAGAAATTAATATATCTAACTTGTAGAAAGGAAACTAATATCAAACTACACATTCATAATTCAATCCCTCACCATCACCCAAATTTCAGGGCTTTCGGGGAGGCAAATTGAAGATGCTATGAGCAATTTAATATATCTAACTTGCGTAAAGGAAAACTAATATCAAACTACACATTCATAATTCAATCCCTCACCATCACCCAAATTTCGTGGCTTTCAGAGGCAACTAAAAATGTTATGAGCAATTTAGTAGAGTATCTAAATATAACTACCGAAGAAATGAGCAACCGAAATAAACAAAAGCAATAATTAAATTAAAATCGGGTAACTAAGAAAATCAAATTAGCAAAGCAGTAACAATATTAATTCCATGTCATTAGTCAAAAAGTTATGCAAATGCTCCTAGATGCCTATTTATACCCGAAACAAGAACACCGACGTATTAACAATAACATAAAACATGAAAGACAAGTAAAATGGAAAGCATGAAAAATTATAAAATGTAAATGAAGCATATATACTATGAAATATGTAATGTATAAACATGTGAATGGATTATGGCACAATGAGCTTTAAAGAAATAAAACAAGAACTATACAATAATGCACAGAACTCTTGCGAGTGCAGTCTCTACAATCTTCAAATTTTGGTACAATTCCTTCAAGTACGAATTACGTTTGGAAACAGAGTCTTCTTATATTAAAATGCAAATACACAGAAAGGTAGATATTACAAGACAAAGGGCAACGTAAATTACATCGTGACAGGCATGTACTAATAAAGACTCATGATGACTACCTAATATGCATATGCAAACGCTGTTATTTACACAGCGAAAGGAAATATAACTTGATTCCTCTGAAGTGTTTATGTCGACGAGGAACATCGATGAAACCATTACACGCCCAGAGCAGGATCATGGCCGCGTTGGAGAGTAAATCTAAGGAGGAGTGGATGTTTGAATTTGACCATGGCCATGCAGACAGATGCGGATTTGTCTTCCGCAATCTCGGAACGGCCGCATAGATCTCCACGTGACACTGAACAAAGTCCCGTCACCGTGGAACTCTACTACGCTGACTTCCATTTGGCCACCTTTCGACTCAGCAACCTTTTCCCAGATGAATTTTCTCGAGCCAATAGGACGACGCATCCATGTCCACATCATTTCTGACTTGCCCATGTGGCTCATTTCTCCGCAAGACACCCGTAACATATAGTTTCACAAAATGGTCAGCGGAAAGCAAGTGTTGTACCGCGCGAAAGTGGCAAGATTCACGCAACCTAAATGAGAAAATCTAAATCAAACAGCGTACACAAAAATATAATTAAAAACCATGTCAGCGTATGCTCTTTTGCAATTAATATACAATGATATTGACAACTTGGGAGGTTCAAAGGGATGTGAAAAAGGTATAGAAAAGTGTATGGAAAAGATGCAAGATTTGAGACTCAACAATAATCAATCCGCACTAAGTGGGCCCGCAAGCTATTTTTAGGTGCAAGTCTATTTTTAGACATGGTGATCATATTTTGTAAGCTCACAGGATGCTATTTGTGGATGGTTGGTCAAGTTGGAAAAATATATGAAATTCTATTTTTAGAATATTGGGTGAAGTCTATTTATTATGACCGTTAATCTAGAAAATAGATGCATGTTAGTTATTATTAGCTCTTAATACTAATCCGACAATAAACAACAACTTGTTCTCTTGGAGCACTTTATTTCGTTGAATCGCATTTGGAAACTCAAGTGTCAAGGAATTACGCAATTCCTAGGGTTTACTAGTGGTTCATTCATGGAGTGACTCAGCGCAGAACCGAAGTGGAAAAGTTATGACAGTAGGTTGGAAGAGTAGTTCATGGAGTTGTTATTCACGCTTTCTAACTGGCTATTGAGTTAAACTCGCCGAGCTAGTTGTATCTAGTCTAACTCAAACGATAATACACTAGTGAGAGTGGGAGTGAAACTAATTAGTTAATTAATTCGACAAATAATAACTCACTAATCAACCGAACAAATACAACATGCTTAACTACAAGACTAGACAAGCCGGCTTCCAAAGTGGAGACCCAATGGAGAGATAGGTGAAAGGGTGAGATGGACTATCCGTTGTGACTATAATGATGCATTGATTGCATCACACACACATTGGAGTCAGCCAATTAGGATTACGAAATACTAAGGCAAGGCCAATTTGAATTCATTCAGAGGGTCTTTCTACAGTGATTGCATGAGTGGAGTAGGTTGTCAAGAGGCAAGAAATCTGGTGCATGGAGGTGAAAATTTATGCAAGACGGTGTGTAGCGATTGTATTGATTAAGAGCTTGATGTACTAAGCTTTGTATGAGATTGTTACATGATCTCCATGATACATAATATATGATAGTTGAGGTTTTTTAGCTTGGGCTTTCTAGTTAAACAACTGTGTTATGTGCGATTGTTTTTTATTGCTTCATGTGTTTGCAATTGAGTTTCCGCAAAAGATTAAAAGTGGAAGGATTACGTATTTAGAAAGAAGATAAATATTGTTAGATCGGGAAAAATCTAGATATATACATGCATATGTTATATAATTTCTACATGGTATCAAAGCAATGTTAATTCTTGAAGATTGCAATTGTGAAGAATTAGTTTGAGTTTGTGTCGGTGGACAATTCGAATTCTGTCATGAAATTTCTTGGTGCGACGAGTTGAGTATACATTGAAATGTATTTCAATGGGTTGTGATTGGAGTATGCCCTTGAGGGCGACTTTAATTACATAGCCTGGAAGGATAGGATGGAGTCGGTTGGCCGGAGGATAATGGATCGAAGGAGTTCATCGATAGCGATGTTCCTAGGTCGGGTTCTAGCAATGTTGCATTACTTGATGCATGGAAAAAGAAGGTAGAAAAGGCATAGAAGAATTCTGTTGGAAGGTGTGAAGGACCATATTTTGTCAAGCCTTCATGGGAAAGCCACTCCATTTTCAATTTGGAAGGCTTTGCAGTACTTGTTCCAGAGCAACAACGACCGCAGGGAGCTCAAAACATTCCAAAAAATATCTCACGAAGGGCGACAATATTCAAAATATCCGATCAAAGTCCGACACCGTAGGGATGAACTCGGGAAGTGTGGGGATCTATCGTTGATGATGATGACTTGGTGAGCTTGGCTCTCCTTGGGCTTCCGAAGATTTTTCATAGCTACGAAGACTCTATCAATGGATGGGAGAAACTGCTGGGTTGGGAGCGACTTTGGTTGGATCTTGTGTAGGAGGAGATAAGGCGAAGTACTGGCGATGGCTCTTTATCGATGAATGAATATGAAGAGAACTACACTTTGGATTCCAAAGCAAGGAAAATGAAGGGGAAGAAATTTCCCTTCAAAATTTGAGTCTAAAGGCAAGAAGCAGGATTTGTCCAAGGTGAAGTGTTTTCACTATCACGAACATGGGCATTTCGCCACTGACTTCCCTCAAAAGAAGAAGAACAAGAAGGTTGTCGGAGCTACGGTGGGTGAGGCCTTAGACTTGCAATTTGAAATTGATTTCTCTTTGATCACATGCTTGGTTTCAAGTGCAATGGGATCGGTGTGGTATCTTGATAGTGGTGCGTCTTTCCATATGATGAGAGATAAGGAGTTGTTTAGTGACTTGGAGGAGAAGGACCTCCAGAATGCATATAGAGATGGGTGATGATGGTCGATACAAGTGCGATCGTAATTGGGACCATTACCTTTAAGAGGGAGTCGATGTAATCCATTTCTGTTGAAATATGTTTTGTATGTTCCGTGTATGAAGAAGAACTTGGTCTTGGTCGCAATGTTGGAAGATAAAGGTTATGATGTTGTTTTTAGTGAGGGAAAAGCCTTCCTTTCGACATAAAACAACGATTCAAACCAAGAAGATAGGGATTCGAGTTAAGAATCTCTACAAGTCGTGGAGTGTAGATGGTTGCAGCCGCAATGATGGGCAAATAAAAAAGAAGTAATGAGCTCGGGATGAGGGTGAATTATGGCACAAGATATTGGGCCATCTTCACCATGGCACTTTGAAGATTTTTCGACATATTTCTATTAGAATTCCCAAGGGTACTCTTGTGCGGTTATATCAGTGCAAGGGATTTACTATGGGTAAGTTTTGTGAATACCACCTTTCGTGAGAAGGAGAACTATGTGCTTTGGTGATCCTGGAGAGAATTCACACTAGACGTGTGTGTTATATGCCACCTATAATATTTTGTTATACCAAAAGGTGGCTAAATATTTTTTGGAGCTCTCCAAGGAACAATTTTATCACTAAAAATTGTTGGCTCTTGAAGTCTCTGAAGGCCTCATGCTCATGGCCCGCATCCCTTATTCTTTGTCTACATCCTAAAAGCCTCTGAAATCCTTCAAAAATCCCAAGTTAAATACTGCCGTGTAACCCCTTGGTCCCCTTCCTTTTCTTCCTCACTAACCTCATTTTCTATTCTCCATTTCCAATGAAAAAACCCACAATTTCATGTTTCTCCCTTTCCATTTCATTAAAATCCCTTTTTATAAGGTTAAAAACCCACTTTTTAACCTTACCGAAACCTTCATTTCCTTCAAGAAACCCTTCAAAAACCATGAAAATACATGTTTTATATGTATAGAACTTAAGCCCCTCGAGCTTAAGCCCTTAGCCCCTTTTCTTCCATACGCTCACACCCTAGAACCAAGTTTTAACCCTTTGGCACTTATCGCAAAGCACGAGATCACATAATTTCCAAATTTGTTTATTTTTTAAACTAATGCATTGCAAATATTTGCGTTATGATCCATCATGCAGATCGCGTATACGCAATTTTAAGTTTTTCCTTCCAAATAGCATCGCAAATATTTGCGCTCGCGATCCATCGCAGATCGTAGCATCGCAATCTTACGTTTTCCTTCCAAAGAGCATCGCAAATATTCGTGCTGTGATCCATTGCAGACATCGCATGACGAATTTTTCAGTTTTCCTCCAAAGTGCCATCGCGAAATATTTGCGATGCGAACTATCGTAGCTTTCCGCCTATTGCATAATCGCAACATCGCATTTTCTCTCCGTCGCATAATCCGCTCATCGCATTTTTCCACTTTTTACGATTTACGATCAATCCCGTCGGGCCCACCGTACGATCCCCTCGCCACTCATATAAAATGCGCCTTTTTTTCCTTTGTAAAATTAAAAAACGTCATATTGTATTGTTTACAAAGGTTTTTTCGTTGCTCCTTCCCCAACCGCAGTCGATCTTGCGCGATCGACGCCTTAGATTTTATCTTTTTCCACCATTTTATGATTTCTCCAAATAATCCCGACCGTTTGGATGATGCCATCCAATGGCCCCGCTTCCTCCGCACATCCTCCAATGCACTTTAACCTATAAATGTAGGATTTTATAACTTTTGTTTGTATTTCGTGAGGTTTAACGCTTTTCACTATATTCGGATGAAATTCAAAAGATGAGGGTGACGACCCTCACTCCTTCGATTTATCAAAGGAAATTGTTTCGCAGGTGTCAAATTCACGTTTTCATCGTTGTTTCATGAGGCATTGATGCGTATGACCATACAGACTCTATGTAACTGAGTTGAAGCACCAAGAATCCCAAGCACGAAATCAAAGAGTATCACATGTAGAAGACTAGAAAGGTGCCAACAGATGCAGAATTGAAGATAGTTTTATGGGGATTATGGCTAAGACTCGTTATCAAAAGCCTAATCCCCCGATCTAAAACACAGTCTTGAGGGATACCTAAAGTGTTTTAGTGACCGCAAACCCTCCACCGCCACAAAAAGGAGGCGAATTGATTCCTCCCAACGACTAAACGCCACCTCGTTGCCTCAAACCTTTCAAACCCTGAGGCTAGATTTATTGCAAAGGAAGATGTTTTGCCTCCAATGTGCTCGAGAAGTTACTTCGCAAGGAACTTAATGTGAGAAATATTCACAGAGTTATTTCAACCTCACGCCAAACCTCAAAGGTCAACAAATTCTTTCCAGCAGAATTGATAGTTAATGTAAAATAGTTAATACAGAGAACCACCCTGTAAAATTCTTCATCGATCCCTCAAAGGGCCAAGAAGTCTTGAATCCGTATTAATTACTTTAGCAGATCTTTTATCTGGATCTCCACCTCCTCATTCTTCTATAAATACTTCGTAGAAGATGAGATATTTGTTTGGTTGAGTTGCTTTACTGAGCTTTGAAATACATTCGAGTCCAAACTTCGATTGTAAATAGTGTTCATCGGCCCTTGGAGCTCTGCTTGTGATAGATTAGTTAGGTCTGAATAGTGAAGATGATTGCTTGAACTAAAACATTGGACTTGAAGATTGTAACCGGTTTGACATCAATATAAAAGTTGTTTCTTGGGATCCTGGTCTATGTCATTGGTGAAAGTGCATCTCTCTTTGTTATTGTTTTCCTTCTATGTATGCCATATTATTCATATTCCTCTGTAAAGAATAGTTTAAACGGGGTTAGGATCTATAGTATATCGGTAACCTTCTCTAGCCGAGAAATCTTTATCTTAATGTTTTCCTCAAGTTTGTTTATTTAAGAATGATTCAATATCGTTTAAACATTTAGGAATGTTGAAGCGTTCCCTCGTCCTTCTGTTTTACATAAGAATTGTTCTTGAATGTGATTTCCATTATTTGCTATTAAATTTAGACTAGAGAAGATATGGTTTGCCCCTGATTCCCTAGATTCTTTTCTCCAAAGGCGCATTCTCGAAAGTTTCCTTGGTGTTGACTGTTGGCTTGTGACTAGGTTTAAAATTACTTTATCTCGATCTTAAGTCACATTTTGTTTCTCTTATGTGTTTTCTATACTTTCCGAAGGTAATTATGTGGATTACTTGGATTGTTTGTCAATTAAGCTGCTTGAATACAGACTTGCCCAAGGAGTCAATGGCTAGCCCTGCACTTGGTTGGTTTTAAACAGTTACTTAAGAGGCTTTTCTTGTTTTGGACTGACTATAAATCCTCTGAGAAATTATTATCAGTTTCCACCCCTCCAACATTTTAATGTTTCCATTTCATCATTTTAATCTCAATAATCTTGTGGTATAGATAACTTGCCCCTTGGATCACACTTGATGTTGTTGTTCAATTAAAGCCCAGATATGACTCCATAGCCCAATGGACTAAAAACTAGTGTTATATCTATCTATCTGCCAAAACTGTTCTATTTGCTTGCAACTTCTCACTTTTGAAACTTTTTTCACTTAGGACTTTCCCCTCAAGTAACATTTCATGCTCAACCATCCAAAACAAAACAAAACCCTTGGCCTTCATAACTAGCCTAATATCATTACCCTAAACTTCAAAGACAATATCCATCTTTGTACATATTGGAGAGATCCCTCTCCTGATTCAGGAGGGCTAGATCCTAGAATCCCAAAGTTGGTTGAAATGATGTTAACTCTGTGATCGGACTTTGCCAATCTTGCTTGTTACAGAGACCTAACATTTCTGGCGACTCCACTGGGGACCTGAGTGTTTTTAATACCTTTTAGAGGCCTCAGAAAACCCTTTATTCGAGAACATTTTGAGAGTAAAAAGCAGCCTTTTCAAGCACTACCAAGAAATGGTAATCATGATGGAGCTTCTTTAAATCAGTGACAAACTAGGTCAACCCTAGGATTCTTTTAAGTTTTTATCTAACCTTGGAAAATCAGCTAGCTTAGCCATAAGGATAGACTGTCTTTGTTTCATAACCGTAGCTAAGTTTTGAGGCAAAGTTAGGACATTCTTCTAAACCATAAATAAAACAATTAAAAAAAAAAAACACCTAAAAATATTTCAGATTGGAATTAAATAAACATGGTGGTGGACCATAAGACCTTTTACCTCTGAAAGGAGCTAAAATTTCCACTTGGCGACTCCACAATCCTAGCAGACCTTAAGACTCCACTGGGAAGATCCCTTATCATTATAAAATCATTCAAACTCAGTTAGAGGACTGTGGGATTTAAAATTGTAAAAAACAGATTGGTTAACCTCTCCAAGATTGTCATATCTGGTTGAACTTTTCTTGTTTTAGGTCTAAACAACATAGCATAGTGGCTTCTAAAAAGATTCACACTAGAGCCCACCCAGACCCTAACCCACCTGAGATAGTTGATAATCCAAAAAGTATGCTTTGGAAGTCTCCAAAGATTAAATTATTAACTGTTTTCAGATCACCCTTGAGAGCTAATTCAGTCCCTGAAAATAGTTAGGACATTCTTCTAAACCATAAATAAAACAATTCAAAAAAAATACCAAAAAACATTTCAGATTGGTAGTAAAACACCAGTTTTTGATATCTTGTTTATGTTTTGATGGGTTTTACTCTATACTCTTAAGACAGAGTCTAGAAAGGGCCAGGTAGCCTCCGGGTCTCATCCTCTTTTAGGGGTGACATATCTGGTGAATGCCCTCCCAGTCAATCTCTGGTTAGAGTTTGTTGTGTTTTGAGATATCCTTGAAAAGGAATGTTTCACAAACACTGTGGTTGGCAGTGTACTCCTTTGAAAACACTCTGGACTTTCCACCTGGCGACTCCACAATCCTGAACAGACCTTAAGACTTCACTGGGAAGAACCCTCATCATTACAATACCCTTTTAAACCTGGTTAAAAGGCTGTGGGATTAAAAATAAGAAAACAGATTAGTTGACCTTTCAAAGATTGTCATATCTGGTTGAACTTTTCTTGTTTACTTGGGTCTAAAAACTTAGCATAGTGGCTCCTAAAAAGATTCACACTAGAGCCCATCGTGACCCAGATCCACCTGAGATATTTGACAACCTGGAAAGAATCCTTAGGAAGTCTCCTAAGATACAATCTTCAACTGTTTTCAGATCACCCCTAAGAGCTAATTCAGTCCCTGAAAACCTTTCAGCTCTTCAGAAATCACAAACAGACTTCTTAAACCCCTTTAGGACTAGGTCATTTGGTGATTTAGATTAGTTAGATTCTGAGTCTTCACATTCATCCCCAGAAAAAGGTGAACCTCTTGGGGATAGAGAATCAACACCTCTTGATTTACATTTTCTACATAATCTAGGTGTCTCTCATCCAAGATCAGCTCAGCAATCTACTGTTGTTCCATTCACTTCTGTTCATCTTTCATCCACTGTTCAAACCACTCCACTTCAACCCACACCTCCTCTTGTAAATCCACCACCTATCATGGCAGCGTGGTATGCTCCCTTAGTCCTTCCTGTACCATTAGTCAATCTTCCACAGGACTATCAGTCCAAAATTCCATTATATGATGCTAGTAATGCTATAACAAAATCTCAACATGTGGACAAGATGAATGACTACTTTGACAGAAACGAAATTGATGATGATTCTGTCAAGTTGAGACTATTTGCTCAAAGTTTGGGGGGAGAAGCAAGAAAATGGTTTAAAGGTTTAACCCCCCATAGTATTAATGATCTCCAATCCTTCCATCAAACACTCTTAAACAAATGGGAAGTGAGAAAGAATCCTCTCCAAGTCCTTGCTGACTATAACAATCTCCATAGGAACCCTGGGGAAAGTGTACAATCTTATTGTACCAGATTTAACAGCGTCTATAATGCACTTTCCCCTGAACTAAAACCTCCTCAGGGCTCAGATTTAAACAAATTTCCTGAAGGGTTTGATCCAGACATGACCTATTCACTAAGAGAGAGAGATTTTGCAACTATTGAAGACATGCAAAGGGGTGCTCTTTCTGTGGAAGTGAACTTGATGGAGAAAAGAGCAAGAATGAAGAGCGAGAAGAGAGTATCTTTTAGAGAGGAATCCACACCTTCTACTTCCAACTCAAAAATGGAGAGAATGATGGAAGAAATGATGAAAAAGATGAGCATAATTAAGAGAGCACAAGCAAATCAAAATCAAACTGCTCCTCAAAATAGAAACCAGAATCAGAATGTTAGAAGGAACCAACCCCCAAACAGACCTAGGGAAGATGATCAACAGATCACCCCTCCCTTTCATCAAAACTATGTAAGTGAGGTTGAAGAAACAGAAGACATAACAAAGGAAAAGGATATCAACATGTTTGGGGAAGAAGATGATGACTTGGAAGTTCATTATGATAGAAAACAAGGTCTTTACACTCCTTATGATGACAAAAGAAATGGTAATGAAAATGATTATCAAGACATGGAAAATGTCGTCATAGAACCTCAAAGAGAATATGACCTTAGAAGCAAGACCAGTCAACAAGCCCCCAACACCAAAACCTCTGAAAAATCCTCTCAAAGCAGCACTGCAGCCAAACCCAAAACAGCCAAACAAAAAGACAAAACAGTGGCTGTTAATTCTGATAAGGATAAGGAGAAAAACACTCAAAATTCTGAAAAACAGAGTGAAGACATCAGCAGTACTAACACTTCAGCTAGTACTCCTTCTGCAACAGTTTTGTCAAATAAAACAAATCAGCAAGCTGTAATTGTTGATAGAGTGACAGCTAATAAGGTTGAAACAAGTGCTTCAAAGAATCAAACCCCTTTCATCCTGGAACAGGAAATCTTAAAGATCAAAATCTCTGTTCCATTAACTGAGTTAGCTTCCCAACGTGTATATAGGAACCAAATTTTGAAGGCTTTAAATATAGAGGAAAATGGAGATACCGTTAATCTTAGTGACGACCTACCAGAGTTGATTTTTGGCCCTAAGATTGAAGGGAAGTTTCAAGAAGGACCAGTTCCTCCCTTTTATGTGAGTTTGAACATTCATGATAAAATTCTACACAACGCTATGCATGATTCCGGGGCTTCTCATAATTTAATGCCTAAAGCTGTGATGGAGAGCCTTGGTTTAGAAATTACCAGACCCTACAAAGACCTATACTCCTTTGACTCAAATAGAGTAAAATGTCTAGGATTGATCAAAGACCTCTGTGTTAAACTAGCCCAGATTCCAGCCAAATGTTTACTCATGGACATTGTTGTGGCTGATGTCCCCCCAAAGTATGGAATGTTATTATCAAGATCCTGGGGAGCTAAGTTACAGGGGACAATGCAGATGGACATGACATATGCGACCATCCCGGTTTTCAATCAGACCAGAAGACTTTACAGGGAGTCTCATATGCAATACACGGTTACAAGTCAAGACAGACCACGAAACTCCCCTATATATTCTGTCAATACAGGCCTTGATTATTTTATCATGTTTAACAATGAAACTCCTAGTGAGCATGTCACTTTAACAGAATTAAAGGCCGACAGGGAAGAAGAGTATAATAACGCAGAAGTGTCCAAACAATTTGCCACATGTGAAAACTTTAGTAAACAAAGCATAGGTCTTGATTTACCGGTTATGAGTCCATTGTTTTTAGGACTTAACAACCCAGAAAATACCCCTAACATTTCTGGCATCATCCCTCAATCTATTCAAGAATTTGAAGAGTCAAAACAAATTCAATTGGGTGCTGCTAATCATGAACAGTCAGAAGGCACCATAGTTAAAAGGGACAATCGCCAAACAGACGAAACCGAAGACAGTCCTTTATGGAGTATGTATTTTGATGGGTCATGCACTAGAAATAATGCTGGTGCAGGGGTTTGGATCATTAACACTGAAAACAACCACACAGAATGCATCTCATGCAAATGAAACTTTCAGTGTTCCAACAACATAGCAGAATATGAATCCCTTCTCTTAGGCTTGCATCTCTTGAAGAAATTAGGAGCCAGAAGAATTAATGTGTACGGGGATTCCGAGTTAATCATTAGGCAAGTCAATGGGGAGTATAATGCGAATCATCCCAGACTTAGAGCCTATCGGAATGATGTCATGGATCTGTTGACAACATTTGAGGAGTCAAACCTGAGTTTCATCCCAAGGAAAAAGAACATTATGGCCCACAATCTAGCTTTTGCGGCCAGGACATGTCTAATGCCATATGAGGCTGGAGACAACACAACTCTGATAAAATTTAGACCGGCAGTGCCTGATAACGAAAAATATTGGCAAGTGTTTGACAATGACAAACAAATAGAAGACTTCATGCAATTCAGAAATGAGTTCGAACTGCACAGTTCAGATTCAGATTATGATACAAACTGCAATGAAGAAAACTTTCTTGGTGAAGAAGAATCGTCTCCTCAACCTGCCAATATTAACCTATTGTCTAGCAAACTTAGGAACAAAACAGAATTAAGTGCAGAGTTAGAAACGGAAGAATTACAAACTCTGCATTCTAAAGATGAAAATTTTCCGAGTGGTCTAACGCGTTTAGAGGAGTTGTTCGATTTTAACGATGTGGCCAATAAACCAAAACTGGAACCTGTAGAGACTGAAGTAGAGGAGTGCAATATAGGCAGTGAGGAAAAACCGAAAATGATCAAACTGTCCAAAACTTTGCCAGCTCACATTAAACTCAAATACATAGAGTTGTTCAAAGAGTTTTCTGATGTTTTTTCATGGAGTTATGAAGATCTTAAATCCTATGACACTGAAATAATACAGCACAAAATCCCTCTTAAAGAAAACCAAAAACCATTTAAACAGAAACTACGTAGAATAAACCCTGTCCAGTTGCCATTGGTTCAGAAGGAAATCATGAAAATGTATGAGGCTGGCATTATTGTCCCTATTAGATATTCTGAGTGGGTATCTAATCTGGTGTCTGTTAGGAAGAAGACTGGAGAAATCAGGCTTTGTATAGACTTTAGAGACTTAAACAAAGCTTCGTTAAAAGACAACTACCCTTTACCAAAAATGGATCACATTTTACAAAGGGTGGTGGGGTCTAAAAGGATTTCGTTGCTTGATGGCTATTCAGGGTATAATCAGATTTTAGTTCACCCTGTTGATCAATTAAAGACAACTTTCACTACTCCATGGGGCACTTTCATGTATGTGAAGATGCCTTTTGGTCTAATGAACGCTGGAGCAACCTTTCAGAGAGCCATAGACATAGCATTCTCGGAAGAATTGGGCTTCTTCATCATTATCTATCTAGATGATGTCACTATGTTTTCAAAAATAGATGAAGAACATTTAGAACATTTGAGAAAAGTTTTCGAGAAGTGCAAAAGGTTTGGAATATCTTTAAACCCTAAGAAGACACTATTTGGTCTCCAAGAAGGTAAGCTTCTTGGACACATTATTTCAGAAGAGGGTATAAAGATAGATCCAAAGAGGATTGAGGCTATATTTCAAATCTCTCATCCTTGAAATATCAAAGAGTTGCAGTCTTTCATTGGAAAGATTAACTTTTTGAGAAGGTTCATCCCTAACTTGGCAGAGCTCCTTAGAAATATCACAAACATGTTGAAGAAGGAACAAGGGATAAAATGGACCTTGGAAGCAAAGACATCCTTTGAGCTGGTGAAACAAGCATTAACCAAAACACCGGTTCTCATAAGCCCTGATTTTTAAAAAGATTTTTATATCTTCTCATTTGCATCGGAGCATACCGTTGTTGTTGTCCTTTTACAGAAAAATCCACAAGGACAAGATCAGCCTATTGCATTCTTTAGCAAGGCATTGAGGGATGCCCCTTTGAAGTATAATATTATGGAAAAGCAAGCTTTTGCTTTGGTTAAAGCATTGAAAGACTTCAGAGTATACATCCTTCACTCACACGTCATTTCCTTTGTCCCAAATTCGGTTGTAAAAGACATTCTAACCCAAGACCCAGATGGTAAGAGAGGTAAGTGGATTGTTGTTATTCTCGAATATGATTTAGAGATAAAACCCACTAAACTCATCAAAGGCCAAGGTCTAGCTAGATTAATGGCTGAATCCAATTTTGAAGTTCTTGATATTAATATGATTAATGCTTTGGACAGCCAAGAAGAATTCTCAACTCCCATTATTGAAAACCATTTTATGAATTCTCCTTGGTATGCTGATATCATTTATGTTTTGCTTAATTTAAATACACCTCCTGGTTTATCGAAAACAAAGGCAAGGTTCTTAAAATTGAAAGCAGTAAACTATTGCATTGTAGATAGGTGTCTTTATTGGAAAAATGCTAGTGGTATATTGCTTAAATGTTTGCCTGAGTTTGATGCAGAGAAGGTTAAGCAGGAATTTCATGAAGGAGAGTGTGGGGTCATTTATATTGGAAGTCAACATCCAACAAAATTTTGAGGGCTGGTTTCTATTGGCCTACTCTTTTTCCTGATGTACACAAGATGACCACTACTTGCCATAAATGCCAACTATTCGAAGGCAAAAGAAAATTGTTACCCCTTCCTCTGCATCCAATCACTGTTGAAGCCCCATTTCAACAGTGGGGACTTGAATTCATAGGTGAAATCCATCCCTCATCTTCTGCCCAGCATAGATGGATCCTTACTGCCACAGACTATTTCACTAAGTGGATAGAAGCCATTCGTTGTAGGCAAGCCAATGATTCAGTTATTATAAAGTTCATAGAAACCAATATCCTTTCCAGATTTGGCTGTCCTACCAAGATCATCACAGATAATGTAACAGAATTTGGATCAAAGAAAATGGTTGACTTCTGTCATAAATACCAGATAACACTAGGGCATTCCACAGCCTATTACCCTCAAGGTAATGGACTTGCAGAATCTTCCAATAAAAGCTTAGTGAACATAATCAAGAAACTGTTGGAGGACAATAAAAAGTATTGGCACACAAAGCTAGTCCATGCACTTTGGGCTGACAGATTAACTTTGAAGAAATCTATTGGTATGTCACCTTTTCAGCTTGTGTATGGTACAGATGCAATCTTTCCTAATAGCCTTGGTGTACCAGTTATGAAGTTTATCCAAGAATTGCAGACTGAAGATAATGACATGATCAGAAGAATAAATCGGACCATTCATCTTCAGCAAATCAGAGAGGAAGTGTACAACAAAACATTGCAGAAACAGGACAGCATTAAGAAGCTTTTTGACAGAAGAACAAAGGCCAGCAATTTCAAGATTGGGGACAAAGTTTTAAAGTGGGACTTAAAGAGGGAAGACAAGGGAAAGCATGGTAAATTTGACAATCTATGGCTTGGCCCTTACTCTATTCATTCAGTTGCTGGAAACAATGCATTCTTCTTACAAGAGCTAGATGGAACAGATTTGTTTGGGGGTCCTATCAATGGCAGGATGCTCAAGCATTACTTCTCTTGATTCATGATATGTTTTTAAGCCTTCTTTTTTATTTTTTTCATTATGAATATTTCATCCACCATTGCATTCAAAGTTATGAAAAATAAAAAAATACAAAAACAAAGAAAGAAAGAAAAGAGGGCAGAAATGAAAAACAAGAAAGGCACAGCCCCATGCCAAAAAGAGAAATAAATCTGAAAGTGTGCAAGCTTAAATGCCACTCCTGCAAAACACACTTCTAGTTAGTCAAATTGTTTAATCTTGACTAATTAGCTTTCAATTTTCTGATGATAGGGTAGTGAATTTGATTTGCCAAACCGTTTAATCTTGGCTTATCAGTAGATAGATTAGGATAGAAATTAAGGTTCAAACAAACTCAAAATCTGAACCAAATTTTCCAAAGAGAGATGACTCAAAACTGTTTTATTTTCTGAGTCATAAAAGAGGAAAAACTGGTTCTAATTTGCTCAAAATATGAATCAGATATCAAGGAAGAGATAGCTCACAGAAAAAAGAAAAAATCATAGCTATGAAAAGAAGAGAGAAGGCCATAATAAGAAGCTTTCAGATAAGCCTTCAATTTTCGATGTTCAATTTCTGCAAATAATAATCTATGTGCAGCTTGTTCTTATGCCATAGATCATAGCAAGTCGAACAGCTCAATCTTGACTTGACTATTTTTTTTAATTTCTGTTGTAGAATTTAGAGAATGAAAGTTTGTTGGACTGTTTAATCCCAACAGACAGTAGACTAGGTAGAGAAATATCTGAGCTCAACTGTTTAATCTGAGTTCAGGGAGGAATAAGGAGTAGAAGTAGATTATATTTCCTGCTTTCAAAAGAATAAAATGTTGTGAATAGAGTTTGCCAATCCAAGTGCACTCTGATGAAGAAAAAATGCTAGATCTGTAGGATTGGGTAGGTAGCAAGCTGGTTGATAAAGGTCCATTGTTTTCATGGCCGCCAAATATGTTTTTTGAGAATATTATTCAATCACGAGAGGACATCCCAATGGATGAGGCAACTAATCAGCCTCCCAGAAATCAAGTCTGAATTCTTGATGCCTTCAAGAAGGCACCATCCCCAAGTGGAGCCACTGTTAGCCACCTATAATATTTTTTTATACCAAAAGGTGGCTAAGATCTTTTTTGAGTCTCCAAGAAAGAAATTTTATCACTAAAAATTGTTGGCTCTTGAAGACTCCTTGTAGGCCTCATGCCTCTATCCAAAATCCTCATTTGCTGTCCCATTTTATACTCAGAAATTTCTGCTGATTCCAACTGAAAGACTGCTGAAAGATCATCATTTCTCCTCTTCTCAAAACCTTTCATCTGCTTCCCTTTTTCCCCATCAAAACTACCTTGTTTTCATAAGTCCTCTTCTTTCCATTTATGAAAATTTCCCCTTTCATAGTTAAAAACTCACTTTTTAACTATTTCGAAACCCCCAAATCCATTAAAATCCTTGAAAATTTCTTATAAAAAATTAAAGTTTTATTGCTATGGACCTAAGCCCCTTGGGCTAAGTCCTAAACCACTTCCCCCCACATGCCCATGTGTTAAAACCAAACGCCAAAGATTTTCGGCACTAATCGCATCGCAAATATCCAAGGGTGCATGACTTTGAACCATTATAAAGCTCCGATTGCGATTAGCCTTTCATACAAAAACCCCCGATCATATTATTTCCTCATATAACCATAGAGCCCGCAATCGGGCGATAAACCATTGAAAAATCCCTCTCCGATCAATATTTTCCTTTGTAAACCCAAAAACCCACTTTCCGAAAGTTTTAAGTTAAAAACCTAAAACCACGTGATAAATACAAATGGGTTGATTGAAAAGAGCCGATCGCGCAATCGCAATCGGAAACAACACAATGGGTTGATCGGAAAGACTAGGCTCAACGGCCCGATTGCGATTGGCCCCTTTGTTTTAAATATGCCCCGGGTATATTGCATTCCATATATCCGAAGGCCCCGCAATCGGGCACCTTTTTCCTTTACGTATATATTTTCCGCCCGATCCATTTTTAACTTGTTTTATTTGCAAAAACTTTGGTTTTCATGTGTTTAAGGGTTTTTCCGCCGGTGCATAGGTCGAAGCAATCTTGACCGTTGATCTAGTCCTTTGATCCAACGGCCTGCGCTCAATCGCATCGCAGACTTTCAATTGCATGCGTTTTTGTTGCGCCCCCGATTGCCGATCCCCGATTCAATCCCAGCCGTTGATCTAATCCTTTGATCCAACGGTCCGCGCAAAATCGCAATCGCAATGTTTCACCCCCGATTGTCTATCCCCGATTTAATCCTGACCGTTGATCTTGTTCTCAGATCGACGGCCTGCGCTCAATCGCATCGCAAACTTTCAATCGCATGCGTTTTTGTTGCGCTCCCGATTGCGATCCGCCGATTCCATCGCAGCCGTCCATCTGTTTCGTGATCCGACGGCCATCACACACCCTTGCGATCCCTCCGATTCATTCCCTGTCGTCGATCTGATCCTCAGATCAACGGCCAGCGCTCAATTGCAAAGTTTCAATCGCATGTTGTTGTGTGACCTCCCCGATTGCGATCCTCTGATTAAATCTGGGCCGTCCATTTCCCGCCTATCCAACAGTCCTTATTCCCTCCGATCGCAAGTCTTACCACCATTTCAAAACCCTCCGATTCACTTTCCGCCGTTGATCTGATCTGCAGATCAACGGCCAGCGCTTAATCGCATCGCTACGTTTCAATCGCATGCACTTACCTGCCACCCCCGATTGAGATCCTCCGATTAGATCTGGACCGTCCACGTGTCCAGATCGAACGGTCCAAAACCACCCCGCCTTATTTCTTCTCCCCACTCTCCCTTGCCTGTTCTGCGCCGATCTCCACCATTAGATATTTTTATCCGATGGCTACGCTCCTCCCCCCGCCATCTGAAGCAGTTTAAACCTATTTTCCGCAGGATTTCTTAATTGTTTTGTGTTTGATGCAGGTGTTCTAAATGGTTTTCCATTGTATAACGAAGAAATGCCAAGGGCTGGGAATGACGATTCTCATGCCCTCGTTTCATTATAGAGAAGCCATCCACGGGGCTCTATTCCATGTTTCGTCAGTACTCTATGAGTATTGATGCCGTAAAGCCCAGTGCGGGTCTGCACATCGACAAGACACTGTTTTAATTCAAACACAGTTAAAGAGTATCAGTTTTGAAGACAGAGCACAACAGATGAAGATTGAAGATAGTTTTTATGGGGATTACGGCTAAGACAGTTATCAAAAGCCTAATCCCCAATCTAAAACACAGTTTAAAGAAAAACCTAAAGTGTTTTATCAGACAGAAAGCCTCCACCGCCACATCTGAGGCAAATTGATTCCTCAGCTACCACCGAGCCACCTGTTGCCTCAAAGCATTCAAATAGAGGCCGAAGTTATTGAAGAAAATCTTATATTCGCCTCCAGCACAGCCAAGAAATTACTCCACACAGCGTACAGAGCCTCAAAGTCAAATAAAGCTCCCACCGAGCTTTGATATTTATTGTAAAAAGTTAATACAGTGATCCACCTGTAAATTTCTCTCTCAAGCCCCTCAAAGGGCCGAGAAGTCTTGAACCTGTATTAATTATCCTGAGAGATATTTTCTCAGATCGCCTCCTCATTCTTCTATAAATGCCTCAGAAGAAGATGAGAAATTGTTGGTTGCAGAACTTTGAAATACACTTGAACTCGAGACTTATATTTGTACATAGTGTTCACTGGCCCTTGAAGCTCTGTTTGCGCTAGAGTAGTTAGGTTGAATAGTGAAGATGATTGCTGAACTGAAACATTGGACTTGAAGATTGTAACTGGTTTGACATCAATATAAAAGCTGTTTCTTGGGATCCTGGTCTTTATCACTGGTGAAGTGCCTTTTTCTTTGTTAATCGTTTTCCTTCTATGTATGCCATATTGTTCATTTTCCCTCTGTAAAGAACAGTTTAAACAGGGTTAGGATTTTCTATATAGCAGTAACCTTCTCTGGCTGAGAAATATTTATCTTAATGTTTTCTTCAGATTTGTTTATTTAAGAATGATTCAATACAGTTTAAACAGTTAGGAATGTTGGCGTTCCCTCGTCCTTCTGTTTGCTCAAACATTGTTCTCGAATGTTATTTCCATTATTTGCTATTAAAGTTAGACTAGTGAAGATATGGTTTGCCCTGATTCCTAGATTCTTTTCTCCAAAGGCAGATTCTGAAAGTTTCCCTTGGTGTTGACTGAAAGCAGACTAGGTTTAAAAGTACTTTATCTGATCTTAAGTTACACTCTCTTTTTCTTATGTGTTTTCATACTTTCTGAAGGTAATTATGTGGATTACTGGATTGTTTGTCAATTAAGCTGCTTTAATAAGAACTTGCCCAAGAAGTCTATGGTTAGCCCTGTCCTTGGTTGGTTTTAAAACAGTTACTTAAGAGGTTTTTCTTGTTTGGACTGACTATAAATCCTCTGAGAAATTATTATCAGTTTCCACCCCTCCAACATTTTAATGTTTCCATTTCATCATTTTAATCTCAATAATCTTGTGGTATAGATGACTTGCCCCTTGGATCACACTTGATGTTGTTGTTCAATTAAAGCCCAGATATGACTCCATAGCCCAATGGACTAAAAACCATCGTTATATCTATCTATCTGCCAAAACTGTTCTATTTGCTTGCAACTTCTCACTTTTGAAACTTTTTGCACTTAGGACTTTCTCCTCAAGTAACATTTCATGCTCAACCATCCAAAACAAAACAAAACCCTTGGCCTTCATAACTAGCCTAATATCATTACCTTAAGATTTTCAAAGACAATATCCATCTTTGTACATATTGGAGAGATCCCTCTCCGGATTCAGGAGGGCTAGATCCTAGAATCCCAAAGTTTGGTTGAAATGATGTTAACTCTGTGATTGGACTCTCCCAATCTTGCTAATAAATTACAGAGACCTAACACATAGGATTCCTATTTATGGATCCTACATCAAAATGAGACAATTACCATCAAATCCTACTTCCAAACTATTCCTTCTGCACTCTTCCCATATTACATTTATGTTTCTCAAGTCTTAGCGCTACCACTAATCCTGCAATTTGAATATTACATTGATGGCCTCTCGCTCTTGCCTTTACATCTCGTCACACTGTCACACCATTACTACTCTATGCTCTCTTCTTTTCCTTTGTCCTATTCCATCCTCATTCAAAGCTCATATTTATACATAATTGTGGATTAATTTGAATCCATCGTTTCCTCCACAAATGACCCAACCAATATCCTAAAATAGCTTATCCCTCCTTTGACTCAACTAACTTTTATTTAAGGAGTTCATAATCCCTAATATATCTAAATAACACAACTCCTATCATATTCTCAATTATAAGAGAATATTTACAATAAACCTCACACTCATATTTTCCTCTTAATTTAATTAAAATGTACTTAATTTATAAAATAATTAAAAAAAACATCACCCCCTAAATCACCCAAATAAATAGTGACATTTGAGTAGGATGCTCCTGCATCATTAGAGAGGAGGTTGTTTTGTACTACACCTAATTTGTCTCTGAAGTAGACAAAATTTCCTCTTTCTAATGCCTTGGTCAATATATCTACTATTTACTCCTTTTTAGGTATGTATTGAAGTCTGAATTTACCCTTTTGAACATAATCTCTGATATGGTGGTACTTGATCTCGATATGCTTGGAGTGGTCATGAAACATTGGATTTTCAAAAAGCTTGATGCAACTCTTATTATCATAGTTTATGACTGTGGGCTCTTACCTCTAGCCGAATGACCTAATAATTAGCTTCCTCAACCAAAAATCCTTTCAATATTCCAAGCTGGAAGCCAATACCCAACCTCAACTGAGCTTATTTCCATTGATCTATGCTTCCCTCTAAACAAGGAAACAACCACCGACCCAACACTGAAAGCACAACCTGAAGTGCACTTCTTGTTTGTCGAACCCCCTGCCCAATCTACATTTGTGAATCCCTCAAGACTCACTCCATCAACCTATTTTTACAATAAACCATAATATGTTGTGCCCTTTAGATACCTCAACATGTGCTTAGAAACAACCCAGTGCACTCTTGTTGGATCAAACATGAATTGGCTCAACTAGTTAACTACAAAGAAAATTTTTGGTCATGCATTCACAAGATACATCAAATACCCTATGAGCTACCTATATAGAGTGACATTCAATCTCTTACTAATGGTAGCATCTACCTTCCTCCAATTTTTTACTAGATGCATGGTCATGGGCTTGCAATCCTACATGTGTAACCTCTTGAGAATCTCTTGCGTGTATCTCCCTTGTCCCAAGAATATATGTGCATTACACTGCTAATCCTCTAGGATAAGGAAATAGTGCATAAGCTGTTGGCAATATGATGCAGAGTGTTGTCCTTGATGGCAACCCACTTGATGAAGATGATGGAAACCTACTTGACGAAGTTGTTCTTGACTTGATGAACTTGTTAAATGATGTAAATCTGATGTATCTACAATGAGTACAGAAGGTAATGATGGAAGGAATGTCAGTATGTGCCAGAACATGATGAAAAGAGTATGTCTCAAGGCATACGCGGATTTGTCTAGACGAAGTAGCATATGCATGCGGGAAATAACGTGCTAAGTCGCGTATGGGAAAAAGCGCTCTAAATTTGCAAAAACAGGGGTAACTACCATGGTATTGACCCATTGTATTGAATGATGGTTCGCCTATGTGATCTCGTCCAGGAATACCATTGGAAGTTATGTGGTTTTGAATCATGGTATTGATGAAGGGTAACCCTATATAAGGAGAAGAAAATCATTGTGCAAAAGGTGTGCATTTGTCTGGGCTTTGTTGAATACTTCACTCTGAAGTATATTTGTATGGTTGAATCCTATTCCTAATTAATAGATCTGAACCTATGATGCACTTATGAACATGATGAAGGCTCAAGATCTCTAGATCTAGAAATGGTGAAAGTCAAGGATGATCTGAAAAGAAGTTAAGAAGACCTGGCGCAATCCAGTTGAAGAGATTGAAGAAATCTGGGTAAATTTAGAGATCTGGTCTGTACTGCAAAGTTTATCTTTTATAGATCTATACGCAGGTTCGTTTCATGAAAAGCGTGTGTATACGTGGGTCTGTGGAAAGAAAAGCGCGTATGCGCAGTTAGGATTTTTCCCTAGAAGTTGCACTGAAGTATACGCGGGTTCGTCTTCTGGAAAGCGCGTATATACGCGGGTCTAATTAAATAAAAGCACGTATGATTTCTGATCTAATGGTTGCTGAAGGTTGAATGTGTTTCTGCATATCTATTCTGAAGTTTGGGTTATATCTGATATTCTGGTTACAGTGGTCTCATTGTTCTGTTTGAAGCAATGAGCAAGGTATGATTGTTGATAAGTGAAGGGTTGTGTTGAAGCTGTTTGATCCAGTTTGAAAATTGATGAAACGTGGTCTGCAGTGGTGTTGAGGGTCAAAGCCTTCAGTCAGGGGGTTGTAGCTCCCTTCCAGGAGAGGCTGGTAAACGAGTTCAGGGGGTCGTAGCTCCCTTCCAGGAGAGGTTGGTAAACGAGAGCAGGGGGTTATAGCTCCCTTCCAGGATAGGCTGGTAAATGAGAGAAGGTTGTAGCCTTCTGCAGGTGGGTGCCTGCGTGCTGGTTTGAGTCTGCACCAGTACATGATTGTAAGAAGTTTTATTAATAATAAATTTTGAAGGCTGAAACAACGGTAGCGGTGGTTTTCTCTCGAATTGGGTTTCCACCTAAAAATCCTGGTGTTCATGTGTGTGGCATATGTGTGATGATTATTCTGTTCTGTCTACACCTGTTTACTATTTCTGAAATATCTGATGAATGAATAATGCAATGATCTGAGTTAAAATTCAAACACATAATTAGATCTCTGGACATACGTGAGTTCTGTAAAGGATATCCGCGTATATACGGTAGTTGCCTTCAGTAAAGTAGCGTATGGGCTTTTAGAAAGGAAAAAGTAAAAGTTTGATTGTCTGCACTAAATACTGATTCACCACCCCCCCCCCCTCTCATTATTTTTCCCAACATAAGCCCTATATCATTCATCTCAAACTCCTTTGCAATATCTCTCCTAGAGTTACACATGAGCTCCTCATCCCCTTTGTCAATATCAAGTCATCAACATACAACACAAGAATGAGAGGTTGGCCCTCAACCACAATGTAGTATAGGTTCGGGTAAGTGTTGGGCCCTACTTTTGTCACCTTTTTGACACCTTATCCTACTACCTTTCATAATATCATACTCCATTTTTCTCTTTTTGAAACCTCAAAACCATCCTATATTTGTTAAATTGTTCCAGTTCATAAATGGAGGTAAGAGTCACAATTAGTTTTTTTTTACATGTCTTTGGTTAATTCAGATAGATGCTAAACGAATTCATACTCTATTGAATCAATTTGACTGACATATTGCTAGGATTCCTAAATATGAGGATGGATACTTGATGGCATTGACAGGCCATTGATAACCCAACATCTAGCTTGAGGTGCACTAGGAAGCTATTCGATACCTGATTCTGTACTCCATTCGATACCATATTCCATAATTGGAATTAGTTAATATGATGGAAATTATATGGCAACTTATTATGTTCGTTATATCAGTAGCAACGCCTCCAGCCTAAAGATAGTACCACGATCAAATTTTTGTGGATATGATAGAATGAATGAGTGATCCTTGAGAATCTGTCTTATCTTAATTAAGCTGATATCATACTTGTGTAATATTCCTAATTAGTCCTAAGCTAATTGGAATATTCAATTTTGTTTTCTTTCTTTGTTTAAAGAATAAAAGTGTAAAGGAGGTTCATAAAACTCCTAATAAAGAATAAATCATAACCAAATGTGAAAAAGGCTAAATATTGGTTGCAAAATCAAGCACCCTTAGGTGTGAAAGGGGCTGGATGTTTGACTGGGTCAACCATGACCAAATATATAGCGTTGTCTTGGAGGAGTGGCCATGAATGAGGCACAACGTAGTTTTAGATGGAGATGGTTTGTGTGAAAGAAGTTATTTCATTGAAGGTGGTTTAGGGTTTACAAGCTCTTAATCTATATAAGGAAAGGGATGGCAGCATGAAGAGGTTGTTGATGATTATCATATTTCTGAATATATTGTCTGTTTAGACATATATCATTCTCTGGCTGTTTAGCTAAGAATAGTGTTGTTTAGCACATGGTATTCATGTTTAGGAATTCTATTCTCTTTCCTTGAGAGGCTTCTTGGGAGAGTTTGTACTACATTGTCCACCATCTGGCTGAAGGCCAAGCTTCTTCTTCCAACTACAACGCAGATCCTGTTGAGGGTTTGGTTGTCTTTGCAGGATGTAGCAAGTGGAGGCTAGATCTACTCAGATCTAGATCATTTCAGTGCCCTTTTTCAGTGGAGGAGGCTTCTACTCCATTGGGAGGAGTGTATTGGAGTGCTTGGGCATCATTTTCTGATCTTGGCATGTGGCAAACTATTATCTAAACCCTACAGCATAGTTTCCCTTCCAGATCCGCGTTATTCTTGTAGGTGTTGTTGCAGGGTGTTTTGGCACATCCGTTGGGGAGTTGGTTTTCAAGTGTTGGGGATCTACCCTTCACTTTGAAGATCCATTGAAGGAAGATCTATTTCTTGTCTTATCAAATTTGATCTGAAAACTTGTATACTTCATAATTTATGAATATTTATGTAGATCTGAAAATTTAGATCTTAGATCTACTGCTTGTACTTGGTGTAATGTTGAAAACCCCAAGGGGATTTGAAAGAGGAGCCTTTCTAGTGCATGTATCTACTATAAATATGAATTTTCATGCATAGATCTGCTCTAGATCTGAAATGTAATCAACTGTTGTTGCAGCCTAATAAAATAATGCTGTCAAGGCAATTTCAGTCAATATATGTGGTTGTTGCACCTCTTTTGAGGGATTTTCTTCTATTGGATGCCTTATATTTCCAATTATGCACTTATGGGCCATATTTTACATCTAATTTTTTGTTGTAAATAAATTTAGAAGGTCTCCATATTGGCCTCCTGCTTTTCTTTATATGAGATGGGTTATTTTCCAACATATCTGCATGTATTGCTGCATTTTCCCATTTTGGGATATTACAGTGGTATCAGAGCATAATCTTGGCATAGCCCGTGCTTTCTAAGAAGCTAATATGTCTTTTCAAGAAAATAAAAGAAAGAAGAAAAAGATTTATTACACTAAAGACAAAGAAGACAAGGGTAAAACCCCCTTATCGGGAATAATGAAAGGGAAAGAGTTCTCAAAAACTTTGTTTCAAACTATGCATGAGCTCAAAAGTAAAATCAAGGGAATCAGGATGGAAAGACATGCAACTCCCTCAAGAATACTTGCACATTAAGGAAGCCCCAGTTCTTCATACTATATGTGTGAGCATTCAGCCACAAAATCAGATCTACAACGTCGTAGCATGCCTACATTCCTGGCCAGAGAAGAAGCAGAAGGAGAAACACCAAAGGGGGAGACTCTTGGTGACTATCTCCAAGAATATGAATCTCAGTCTAGAAGTTTCAGGGAGCATCTAAGCTTCCAAGAGTTTTTTCAACTCAAAGAAGAGAGAATATCCAACAAATACAATAGAAGAAGAGGGTGCATGTACACACTTTGGGTAGGTTCTTTCTACCTTCTTTTGATGGATCACCCAAGAGCTCAGCCAAGTCTTGGGTAAGGAATCTAGACACATATTTTCAGCTACATCAAGTTTCAGAAGAAGAAGCCATAAGAGTAGCAGTGCTACATCTCCAAGGTAAGGCTTATACCTGGTGGTTATTTGAATCTTCTTCATTGAAAAATGTAAATATCTATACTTATGCAAAGTTCACTAGGAGGTTAGTGAAAAGATTTGATTTAAAAAATTTTGAAGTTTCCTTGGTTGAGCAAACCAAGCCCGGGAATTCAGAACCTTTGCATGAGTTGGAAAGATCTATGAAGCCAACTCCATTTCAGAACATTGTAGAGGGGGTTAAAGATCTGCAACATTTTTTGCCAAGGGAAAAGGCCCCACTTCAGCAAGAAGAAGAAGACATGAGGATTCCTTTTTCAAGAGTATATCAAGAAAAAGGATCTCTTAGTGATGAGGCATTCTCCATTGATGAGGAGAAGGAAGAGGAAGAGCTGGAAATTTCCTCCAACGTTGTGACAGCGGGAGGAGATCTACTTCTATTTGGAGATGGAGGAGAAGCAATTGCTTCCACTAGAAGGGCTCTTGTATCTCTACAAGAAGCTTTAAGGGATCTTACACATGAAGATCATCAGCAACATGTGTCTATGTTGATATGAAATGAGACAAAACAATGGAGGAAGTGTGTTCCAACATTGCATATAGTTTTGGGAACACACACTATGATAGATCATTCCATTGTGATCAAGATTCTTGACACCAAGGAGATTTTGGGTGTACATGGGTTAAATACATATGAAGAAGGCACCTTAAATGTGAGATCTTGCAATCTGGAGGAGGAAATGAGAAGGAGTGCCAACACCAAATGATTGGGAACATATACACCCATCCTTTTCAGGAGGTTTATGTATAGAACCGGGAGGATGATTTGCGTAGTGAGAGTAGGGAAAAATCAGTCCACTCACATTTACAACCTGCTCTAAGCCTTAATGTTTCATTACATGGAGGCATTCCACCTGGGAGACCACCTGATTCAGATTTGGTGACATGTGCCTCACACATTGATGCTCCATTCATGAATCCAAGAAGGAAGGGAGCATTAGAAGGCCATACTACAATAATGAGAGTGTTGGGGGAGCTCAAGGAGGAGGGAAATATTTTTCCCTTATCGTCATTAACCACTCTCTCATCTCATACTGCACTGAGAGAAGATGCTACATGGATGAAGAAAGACACCATCATGGGGCAATAAGGGCAGTCCTTGGGTATGAAGAATCAAAAGATAATCTCACCTGGAGAGAAATCTTCCATATATAATAGAAGATGGTAGTCTCACATGCATACTTTGGCAAGGTCGAGTAGGTTTTGGATAGATGATAGCCTTACATGGGCACTAAATTCCAAAAAATCCCATCTTCATTTGATCATGTGCTTATACAAGAAGGGCAGAAAGGAAGGAATAGCAACCTTCCATCTTATACCTTTGGCATGGGAGATGTCAAGGAGGAGAGAAATGGGAGGCATGGCCTTCCAACATACACCTTTGGCATGGGAGATTTCAAGGAGAAGAGCATCAACATGGCATACATTTCAGTTGACACATTATCAGTGCTGTCATTGTTGGGAATATTAGATCCATATTGGAAATCCCAACTGTTAGTGGAATATTCCAAGGATCTTCACACATGCATGATTCTTGATGACTTGCTACATGATGGAGACTATTCAATCCAAGATGGAGTCATCTATGATCGTGGTATGATATTATTCTCTAGAGCCTCCAAGCTCAAGGAGAAGTTGCTACAAGGAGCCTATGAAGAGTTCTGTTTCAGCCAAAATTATTCCATGAAGCTCAACAACATCATCTTGAGGAGCTACTATTGGGAGGGATTTGAAGAAGAACTATATCAGCATTGTCAAAGATTCATGTACCATGTGGAGATGGATCAGCAACATAACTCTATGAGAGAGTTAACTCAACCTTCTCTTTCTTCTTTTGAGAGAGGAGATAGATCTATGCACCACTCCATTTGTTTGAGGAGGATTATTGGTGAAGAGCATACTTATGTAAATCATGTTTTATTTTCTGATTGTATGTGTTCTTGTACCATATATATGCAGGCCATGACTCCAAGGAGGAGTGTTGTACCTTTTAAACTTCATGGCCAACTTTGGGCGAAAACTATTTCTAAACATGGCCACTCCCTTGGTGGACAAAGGGAGATTTTGTATCATGATGGGTGCATTCCTAAGGCACCAAATATATCTCACACTTTTAGACATGGTGAGATGATATGGGCAGCAATTAAGTGGTGGGGAAACCACTTAACACATCTTGATCTAATGCAGTTAGGAGATGCACTGCGCTGGTTCCACATGTGGGACTATGACCCACCTCCATATGCACAAATTTCTGTTTGTATCTATTTTGTTTTGATCCCCTACAGTGATGATGTGCTTGTAATTTTTATGGGGATGATTGGAGGGAGGATGAAAGGATTGGATGTGTCCTTTGGGAGATATATTTTCCATGGTTCTTATGTTTCATATGCTTGGGAAAGCATTGGACCATCCATGATTGCTACATTGGGCCTCTTGTTTCCTTATGGGATGAACCATTTAGGTAACTTGAGCACTTGGGAGGTGCCTTTCACATGGGAGAAGTTTTGTTATGAATTACCAATCTTGAGGGTGATTCATTTTGTATGGATGATATCTTGGAGATTGGAGCTCCACATGGGAATGAAGGTTCCCCACATATTCAATTCTTTCCTTGTAGTTTCTTTGGGACAATCAATCTTTGGGAAGAGAGGACTGTAATATTCCTAATTATTCCTAAGCTAATTGGAATATTCAATTTTGTTTTCTTTCCTTGTTTAAAGAATAAAAGTGTAAAGCAGGTTCATAAAACTCCTAATAAAGAATAAATCAGAACCAAATGTGAAAAAGGCTAAATCTTAGCTGCAAAATCAAGCACCCTTAGGTCTGAAAGGGGCTAGATGTTTGACTGGGTCAGCCATGACCAAATCTACAACGCTATCTTGGAGGAGTGGCCATCAATGAGGCACAACACAGTTTTAGATGGAGATGGCTTGTGTGAAAGAAGCTATTTCATTGAAGGTGGTTTAGGGTTTACAAGCTCTTAATCTATATAATGAAGGGGATGGTAGCATGAAGAGGTTGTTGATTAATCATATTTTTGAATATATTATATGTTTAGACATATATCATTCTCTGGCTATTTAGCTGAGAATAGTGTTGTTTAGCAAATGGTATTCCTGTTTAGGAATTCCATTCTCTTTCCTTGAGAGGCCTCTTGGGAGAGTTTGTACCACATTGTCCACTATCTGGCTGAAGGCCAAGCTTCTTCTTCCAACTACAACACAGATCTCATTGAGGGTTTGGTTGTCTTTACAAGATGCAACAAGTGGAGGCTAGATCTACTCAGATCTAGATCATTTCAGTGCCCTTTTTCAGTGGAGGAGGCTTCTACTCCACTGGGAGGAGTGTATTGGAGTGCTTGGGCATCATTTTTGGATCTTGGCATGTGGCCAACTATTATCTAAACCCTACAGCACAATTTCCCTTCTAGATCTACGTTATTCTTGAAGGTGTTGTTGCAGGGTGTTTTGGCACATCAGTTGGACAGTTGGTTTTAAAGTGTTGGGGATCTTCCCTTCACTTTGAAGATCCATTGAAGGAATATATATTTCTTGTCTTATTAGTTCTTATCTGAATACTTGTATACTTCAGAATTTCTGAATATTTCTACAGATCTGCAGATTTAGATCTTATATCTACTGCTTGTACTTGGTGTAATGCTGAAAACCCCAAGGGGATTTGAAAGATGAGCCTTTCTAGTGCATGGATCTACTATAGATATGAATTTTCATGCATAGATCTTCCTTATATCTGAAATGTAATCAACATCTGTTGCAGCCTAATAAAATAACATTGTCAAGGCAATTTCAGTCAATACATGTGGTTGCTGCACCTCTTTTGAGGGATTTTCTTCTATTAGATGTCTTGTATTTATAGTTATGAATCTTATGGGTCATATTTTACATCTATTTTTCTACTATAAATACATTTATAAGGTCTCCATATTGGCCTCCTACTTTTCTTTAGATGAACTGCATTATTTTCCTGCATATCTACATGTATTGCTGCATTTTCCCATTTTGGGATATTACACTTGCATTATCTTTCTTGATTATTTAGTTATATATATATTTAGGTCGTGATCTATTTAGAGGGTCAAGCACCAATGTTAGAGAGCTAGTGAGCAGAAGCAAGGAATAATTGTGACTGCGAACATTGTATAACTTTGTTTTAATTTAGTTTGGAATGATTGTACTTATGCATTACTGAAGACTATTAATATAGCGATATTGGTTTCTATACTTATAAATTTATGTGCCTTTAATCTGTAATATTATTGTGGTAATCTAAATTTTCTAAGGTCATGGCAAGGGCCCACCATCTACCTCGGCCAAGTTCTTTAGTTAATTTTAGTTATATAGAAAGGTAGGTGTGTAGAATAGTATCAAGTAATTTCACTTTGAATAGTTATTTCGTTGTAGTTATTAGACAAATTTTTTTTACTTAAAAGTGTGATTACACGACATTTAAATATTTTGTAGATCTATATGTTATGTCTTTTAAAATTCTGGTGGATGATTGATTATCAAAAGGGTAGATTTCTATTTAAGGCTGCTTGAGTTTATGAAATCGTTTCTCATAAAATATTTCTTGAGGCTGTAGGCGTTTCTTTTATCAAACATCACTGAGTTGAAATGAATATTTTTTAGTTCTAAATGGATTCTCGAATGTCTATATTTTAAAAAACCTTAACACTAAAATGAAACCTTTGATTCAAGTGAAATATATTACTATCCGTGAATCAGAAATTTCCAACAAAGGACGCTACAACCAAGGTTTGATACCTGAAAATTTCCATAGGATTTTGTTTGTATTGTATATCATTTGTTTTATGCTACGATTAGTTTCAAATGGATTTATGAAATCACATAATTGTGTGAATGAATCTTTGAGTTTAAATAAAATTATATTTTCTTAGCACAGTTGGAATTAGATTTCAATTTATAAGTTACATGATACATAAATATTTTGTTTGACCTTGGGATTAGTTTATTTTTGTGTGAATATATTGAGTGAAACATATTAATTGAAATCAAATTTTGAATTTGGGTTATGGTATTATTAGGTTTGCTTCCAGTAGGGAATTCAAGCATGAATTAGTTTATTTGGTTGTTTAGGATAAATTGGTGATTTGAATTGTGTGTTATTAGGAAGACATAATATGATTCTTTACTTCAGTAGACTTTAGTAAAGTAATGGAATAATTTTGAATTAGGGATAGATATTGGAATGAACATTCGGTACTTAATTCAGTACTAGTTTGAGCATAGGACAATGAACTTGGATATGAACCATAATATTTTTCAACTCTAATATTACGAATTATGGATTTAAATTTTTAAAAATATAGCAAATTAAAAGAGCATATAAAAACCCTAAAATCTTTGGCAACATTGTCGGGGAGTTGCAAATGGTATAGGTAATACTTTCCTTTGGTAGATTTATAATATATATTTTTCAATGGCAATCAGAGGGCGGAGAAGAGCCACACGTCCACTATGGTGGGTTTCTCCAAAGTCTGATTGTTCCTAGTCAATTTATGTAGTTTTTTTTCTTATGTGCAAAAGTAGAGGTAGACCTAGAGATAGTAAGGGAAGATTTATTCAGAGTACGAAATCACTTTCTGAATTATTTGGTCCTAAAAAGACCCCCACAAATTAACCATGCTAATCGTTATGAAGGAAAAAAAGAGGAAGGAGAAACCTATGTTGCAATAGTGGCCTCATAAAAAGAAATACTCCACATAGAGGGGACAATATAGCTTGAAGGAACACCACAACAAGAACATGCCATATTAGGATTTGTTGAAGGAACATAATCAATGGTGGTCTCACAAGTAGAATACGCAGTAGGAGTACCTCGGAGAGACTTAGGGCCTGGACCTATAAAACCTAGCTCAGTCAAATCTTCTTCCAGTTGGAGTAATACACCAGAGCCTACTACTTTTTGACCTCTTGGGAGAATGGGTGAAAAAGGAGGAGGCAAGGAGAACAGAACAATGACAAAAACAATGACAGGAATAATGGTGGGAACAATAACAGAATTAATACCCTACTTAATTGTGACAAAAGAGATGGTCCTAGGGGAGGACCTAAGGAGAATGAGGAATAAACATAGACTACATTTGGATTTCCAATCTTGGACATGACTAGAAATGTTACTATGAAAAATATACCTGTGGCATATCTTCCACTTTTCCATGGTATGTCTTCTGAAGTCCATGACTATTTTTTGTTTGAGGATATTATTTGTGTAAGTTATAATTATCATGATGATGCACACAAGCTCAAACTATTTCCCACTACCCTAAAAGACTCAACCCTTAGGTGGTTTATGAGCTTGGGAGAACACACTATTTATTCATGGGATGACATGAAATCCATATTTCTTAAGAAATATCAAGACTATTGAAAAATCAGAGATATTAATGATATTTTTAGATTGCAATAAATGGAAGATGAGAGTTTGGAAGAATACATTGAAATATTCCTTTATAATTACCATAATTCTCGAATAGGTAATTTGGATGAAAGAACCTTTAGGACTATTTTCTTAAAAGGGCTAAGGGAAGAATGGATTGAAACTTCAAATCTCTTAAGCTATGGAGACATCTATAGGAAACCTTTTGCTGAAATAATTGAGTTGTGTAGAACTTATTCCAAAAGAAAATATAAGGTAGGAAAAAGAATTTGTGACATCCCAAGAGGCGTTGTGTCTAGAAATTCTAAACCTGTGTAAGGTGGTGTTACTCAAACTGAATTAGGGAATATTTTGGAAAAATTTAAGACATATATCCTTAACACTATTAATGATCAATTGGATACTCTTAAAGTTAAAAGGAAACAAGAGAAGGATAGGGATTCTTTATCCATTTTCTGTCCTAAATTCAAAAGGAAACATGCTGAGAGAGAATGTCCTATGAATATAGTAGAAGTATGTGAAATTTTCACTCATGATGACCCCACTGAACAATTCCCTTATTTACCAGGACTACACGTTATTTATAAAGGAGAGGCTGAAATGAGTGAGCTCCCTTAAACTTCTAGAATACCACCATGGAGGACACCAAGCATTAATTATTATCAAGACCCTTATATGTAGTCTTTTCCCAGTATCAACCATGGAACCCTCAGAAATATTATTCTCCTTGATCAGCCTAGCCACCTCAGAAATTAGAATTCACCATGGAATCAAGGATGGAAGGGAAACCCTTATGGGAATGTATTTCAATCCCAAATTCTAGTACCCTCATATCCCCATTACCAACCACAATATCCACCTTATGTTCCATAGAAACCTAATGTGCCTCAATATGAGAAAGGGTATAACCCACCCTATCCCACATAGCAACAATGCAAATTACCATTACCACATCCATTACAAAAACCACTACCACTACCTCAAAATTCCAATCTATATTCACATCAGATGCAACAATAATTTAACTCAAATCTTCCTAGGCCAACACAGTTTCCCGCACAACCCATATCTAATCATAATAACATACCTCCTCAGTCTTTGCAAAACACATAACTACAGCCTTTTCCCACTTATTTTATCACTTCCTTCCCAATAAATAAAATTCAACTTAGGTCTGGGAAAATGATTAATAAAAATAATTACGCTGTGGTTACAAAAGGAGGAAACCCATTTAGAGTCTGAAAATATATTGAATGAAAAAATGAAAACTAAAAATAATGATGTAGTAAGATAACCTTAGGAGCCCTTGGAACCTAAGGAGCATCCTTTTCTTGAAATATTGCTTGTAAATAATACTGAGTCACCTATAGAATATGAATTGGAATCTTAATTAAGGAATGTTTGTATAAAGATCCATTTATTACAAGCCATTGAAGATATACCTATTTACACTAAGATCATTAGGTATATTTGCATCAAGAAACCAGGAAGGAAGAAAAACAATAACCAAACTATCAAAGTAATTATCCAAATTTTGGAAATGATATCTGGATTTCCACCAAAATATGATGATCTAGGGAACCCAGTGGTTACTATAGGAATCAATGGGACTTTTCTGCCTGATACCTTAGTAGATTTGGGAGAATCCATTAATGCAATGAATGTTGACACCATGATATTTCTACAACTAAGTGAGGTAATACCTACACCTATCATGTTGGAAATAGCAGACAAGTCTATTGTTAAACCCATTAGGGTCCTAGAAGATGTGGTGGTAACAATAAACTCTTGGGAATACTCGATTGAATTCATAGTAATTTCTCCAAAAACTACTAAAACAGGACACCCAATAGTCCTAGGCCGACCTTGGCTAGCTACTATTGATGTTTTCATTGGGTGTAGGACTAGATAAATGGCCATCTCTAATGGATTTCAAATCCAAATATTGACAATTTTTTTCACCTGCTCAATGAGCTAGCAAAGTCTGTTATAGCATCATTTTTCACCCTCATGTGATTCATGATTGTCTCTTTGGCCTTGGCCACCCATTCCCACAGACTTGAACAAAATTCATAAAAAACAGTGTTAAAAATCCCATACGCGGGTATGCCCAGACTTTTCCGCGTGTATACGCGAGTCCATACACACTTTTCCGCGTATGCCATTAAAATCATTAAAAAATATATAAAAATTCCCTATTTTCAGGCTGGGTTGATGGTTACTCAAGTAGTTCAACCACCTCAGTACATGGCCAATTGTTTCCAACTGATTGAAACTACTTTGAGGGAGTATTAAAGCCCCTCATGTACATGGCCTAAGGGAGAGAGAAATTTATAGACATTATACTCTGTTGGAATCCCAATTCAAGTCTGATTTCCCGTGCCTCCTGCACTTTCCCAGATTTTTACAGGAAACCCTTGTTTCCTGGAGATGTTCATCAGTTTATGTGTCATCTCGTGTGCACAAGTCTTGAAAGTATCTTAGCGAGGCAAGGGCGGGATGGATCCGGACGACGGTCTGTTCGAAGATCGTGGAAGGATTCAGGTGATCTCTCCACTTTTTACTACTGTACATGCTGTTCGTAATGAAGAAGAACCATCTTGTTCCTGAATTCACGTGTTAATATCTGCTTGCATATGTGAAAATATTATTATTTAAGCTTTTATTATTGTTTATATGATGTTTCACATGGATTTCACTGACATTTAGGATATATATATGATGTACAACTAGATTTCCGTGCACGCTTCTTCTTGGTTTTCAGGTTGAGGAGGAAGAAGGGTTGCTGGGGGTTTGGACCCCGCGGGATCTACATCAAACGTAGGATTACGGGTGAATTCTACTATCGATGTTATCTAGTTTTTAGCATACAAGTGTGGTTGTGTGAGTCCTTCCTGAGTAGCATGCCCTGATCTGTGGAGCTTTTGACCCAACAAACCTCTAGGGAGTTATTTTTCGAAACAAAGTCCCTATTTGGTTGGAAATACCTTATGGAGAGGAAGAATGTATGCTTCCTCTGCTAACCTTAGAAAAATCAAGGGGATTTAAAGAGAAATCAGAGGATAAAGTCTTGCAACAATTTTTGTCTAATATAAGATGTATTGAATACCCTGTTTATTTTAGAGGATATAATCATGATTTTAGCAACAAGTTTTAGGAAAATTGTTATCATGTTTTGTTTGCATCATTTACTATTGCATCCATAGAATTAAATAGGGAAGTGGGTGTTCAACCTATTGAAATTATTTTTAAAACAAATTGTATATAGCTACAAACTTAAGTACAAAACAAAAAAATGTGTAGTGGAAATGGTCCAAAAAAAGTCTGAGGCATTTTCTTGGGACTGTCTAGATATGAAAGGGATTCACCCTGACATCCGCACACAACATATTTACACCAATGAAGAAATAAGGCCTGTGAGGAAACCACAAAGATGAATGAACCCATCCCTTGAAGAAATCGTTAAATATGAACTCCAAAAAATTTTGAGCGCAAATTTTATATATCCCATCTCTAACACCAAATGGATACCTCCATTAGTGGTGGTTCCCCATAGAAATGGTAAATGGAGAATATGTGTTTACTATAGGGAGCTAAACAAGGTCACTAAGAGAGATTATTTTCCTCTACCTTTTATTGACTAGGTACTTGACACCTTATCAAGGAAAAAATATTTCTCTTTCTTAGATGGGTATAGTGGTTACAATCATATCCAAATAGCTCACAAGACCAAGAGAGAACTACTTTTACCTACCCTTGGGGTACCTATGCTTACAAATTTCTCCTATTTGGCTTGTGTAATGCTCCAGCCAAATTTTAGATGGTTTTTTTAGCCATTTTTGATAACCTTATACATGATTCTGTGGAAGTCTATATGGACAAATTCACAGTGTATGGCAATGATTTTTAGGAGGCTTTGGGAAATTTAGAGAAAGTTTTGATTCATTGTCAAGAAAATCATCTAGTCCTCAGTAATGAAAAATTTAAAATGATGCAAACTGAGGGAATTGTCCTTGGTCATCGCATTTCATAAACAGGGATAAAGGCCAACCTTGCAAAAATCAAGTCAATTTCACAAATTCAGTCCCAACATCACAAAAAGAGGTAAGATTTTTTTTAGGGCATGAAAGGTATTATAGAATATTTATCGAAAATTTTACCGAACTTGCTACACCTATGTTTAAATTGTTGGCTAAAGATGTTGATTTTTTATGGAATACTGATTTTCAAAATGCTTTTCAGGTTTTAAAAGACAGGTTTTCAATTTCTCTAGTGTTGATATGGCCTATTTGGTCTCTTCCTTTTCATATTTGCGCCGATGCATCAGATACAACCATTGGATTTGTGTTAGGAAAAAGGGAGAATCAAATTAATTATGCTATTTATTTTGTTAGAAAAAATCTCTCACATGCATAAATGAACAGTAGTTCATGCTATCAACAAATTTAGGCATCATATAACTGGTTACAAAACTTTTGTTCATACTGATCATTCAACTATTATATTTCTTATGAAAAAACCTGTTACAAATGGTAGAATCACTCGATGGTTACTTATGCTTCAGGAATTTAATATTACTGTGTTTGATAGGCCTAGATGAGACAATTTAGTTGCAAACTTTTTGTCTAGAATGAAAATTTCACTGGACACTGCCCCAGTTCTATATGATTTTCCTGAGGATAATCTATTTGCCATCTCTACTTATACTACATATTTGTTGATGTGGCTAATTACTTAGTGAAAGGAAAGTTGCCACAAAATCTATCTACCAAGGAAACACATAAGATTGTGCAATTGAGTTCCAATTATTTGTGGACAGAAGGAGACCTATATCGCACTAGACCAGATCTAATCATGAGGAGATGTGTGCGGGAGGATGAGATGTATAATGTCTTGAATGCTTGTCACAGTGAACCTTGTGGTAGTAATTTTGCGAAGAAAAGGAAAACTTACAAGGTTTTTCATGCAGATTATCATTGGCCCACTCTTTTTAAATATGCCAAGAAGTTTGTTTCCAACTGTGATGCTTTCCAAAGAATGGGAAAACCTATTCCAAGTGATGAGATTCCTCTTCAAACCCAGATATCAATTGAAGCCTTTGAAAATTGGGCATTTTATTTTGTAGGGCCTATTTCTCCTATGTCCAAAAAGAATAGGTATATCCTAGTATGTATTGATTATGTGAAAAAGTGGGTGTTGAGCTGCATCTTTGTCCAAATTTTTATGGTTTTTATCAAATAAATACATACTTGTACCTAGTGTTTTTATTCGTTATTAATCCATTGTGTTGTTAATTAGAGGAATTTAGAAACAATAGCTATTATTCTTGTTATTAGTTAATTTGACGAGTGTTTTTAATAAATTCCTTCTTGGTTGCAGGAAGGCTCAGTGAAGGAATGTAGTTGAGTACGAATTCACCAAATGCATAATAGCAGCAGAAGGGAGAAGAAAGGAAGTATAATACAGGTTATCATGGCTCCCCTCATACCTAGATCAGGCGATGCAGTCTTTGCAAATGTTGAACGTGTGAATGCGGAGCTCTTCACTCTCACCTATGGAGCTATTGTGCACCAGCTGCTAATTGATTTTGAAGAGGTCGAAGAAGTTAGTAAACAACTTGATCAAATGGGTTATAACATTGGAATTTGGCTTATAGATGAATTACTAGCGAAATCAAATATTACGAGATGTGTTGATTTTAAAGAGACAATAGAAGCTATTGCAAAGGTAGGCTTCAAAATGTTCCTGGGGGTGATAGCAAGCATAGATAATTGGGATGCATATGGGTCTGAATTCAGTCTTATCCTTGAGGATAGTCCTCTTGTAGACTTTGTTGAGTTACCCGAGACTTGTCAAGGCATTTATTATTGTAATGTCTTATGTGGTGTCATACGTGGAGCACTTGAAATGGTCTCTATGAAAACTGAAGTAAGATGGGTTCGGGATATGCTTTGTGGGGATGATGCATATGAATTGAAGTTGAAACTTCTAGAACAAGTTCCTAAATAATACCCTTACAAGGATGACGAGTAATCTGTCAGGTGTCTGCTTCACATTGGTTCAAAATTTACATGGTTCAAAAGGCATTTTTTCCCTTAGTGGACATGTTATTTTGGTTGTATCATTGTTATATTATTATTTGTGGATGATGATCATATTTAGAATACCATTTGAAGCGACCAGTTTGACCATGCGTAATGTCAAAGGCTTCGTGGAGCACGATGATGTGGGCGCAGATCTTAACAGATTGTGTTTCTCCTGACAAATTTGCTATCATTTCAATTATTTTGATGGAGAGTCAATGACCAATATCACGCACTATTCGGATGCCATGCATAGATATGCTAAGATTTCATCTTCCAGCAACAACAAAATCTCACAAAAATGGGAGCGATTTCCTAAATTGGCATTCTGTTTCAAAGCTAATTCTTATTCCAGCAATTTGTAAAACCAATAATCTTCTGGTTGAAGCTCCATTTTTTCAATTAAATATATATATATATATATATATATATCAGTTTTCGTAGGGGATAGGGAGTGGCCCAATAGATAGAGAGTGTGTATGAGAGAGAAAAAAAGTGTGTGAATTTAGAGATTGTAATTGCAGAGGGGCAATTAACGATTATTAGCCCATGTAGTAGTTTGTTTGATGGGAATTTTAATTATCCATTTATATTTTCTAAGTGCAATTATGTTTGTTGTGTATATGTGTGTATTGTAAACGCAGGTGGATCAAGCCCGAGTCTCATATTTGTCAAATGTTATCGTTAGCTCTGAGGCTAACTAATGCAGAAACCATAAGGTGAACCAATGTAGCACCACTCCAAAGGACGCAAAGCGAGCTTTCATGCTCATGGAAGGGTATTGACAATTGCATGAAAGGAATTGAATCCGCATGTGCATATAGGACTCAAGGGACGTGAGCAACGAAGGCACAGAGGCCTTACTCAGCCATCGAAGGGACATGAGTAAATGAATGCGCAGAGGATTTATTCCACCATCGTAGAGATCAACTGTTGTAAGATTGATCATCGAATAGAGGTATGAATGAAATCGTAATGCTCTGGGAGCATAACAGAATATGTAATTCTGTGCAGTGGAGTTCTATTCACGATGTTTATATTGGTGAACGCTCATGTTGTGGGAGTGATGGGAAATAGAGTCAAAGGGGTGAAATACAAGTAAATGTTACCACCATGAAGGTACGACAACATTGTGAATTAACTGTTGTAGCTGGATGGTAAGCAACGAATTATTTTAGCAATTTTTTTAGTGTGATTTGCATGTGGTAATAGATCTCTACGATGCTGTGAGTGAATGCTCAATGAAGCTAAAGAAATTAATCTCAACTTATATGGTTTAACGTCTTCACAATTTTGAATGGGATTTGAGAAACAGCGTTGCACATTTATTTATAGATGTATGAAGTCTCATGGACCGGTGTGAGGCGTATTACTCCATTCCTATGGAAATTGGTTGTTTTGATTCCAAATAAATAAACGTTGTGCGGATTAAAATGTATGTAATTGATAAAGTGACAAAGAAGAACATGTAAAGTTTCCAGCTGGTAGAGATCAATTACATCTTATTGAAGGACGTAAGCTAAGTTTCACTAGAATTTGTGTAACTACTACCTTTGCAGTGAAAGCGTAGGATTAATTAAAATTTCCTACATCATAATTTATTTTTAATTAGAATCATTATTGCTTTCATAGTATAATCATTTATTTATAAGTTTGAGCGTGGATTTAGTGGATTTAATTATGCAGGTAGCAGTGATTGAGTTTTCATTATCGAATGGTATAAGTTTGATTCATTTTTCATTATGAGATGCATGCTTTCGGAGAGTGGTTTGTTTTTGAATAATTTTTTTCACTTACATTAAAATCTTTAAATAGAAATTTTATCATAGGTCATTTGCAAGGCTATCTTTAATGGGATTTTTAAGTGTTATTTTATAAAGTGAAATGGTTTCCTCTAGCAATAGATAGAATTGTCCTTTGTTAATTGGAACCTTGAATTTATTATGAAGAATAGTTCTAGTTAGTTAAGGTGTGAGTTATCATTAGAATCATATGTGACCGTTTTGCTTATTAGTTTCAAGTGTTAGTTAATGAAAGGAATAATTAGATTAAGAATTTTTAAGGTAACACAGGAGATTTTAAAATTAGAATTTGAGTGCGAGAATGTTATGTGATTGAGGATTTCTTTGAATTTACTTATAGTTTAATTGCAGTATGGAGTTTTCTTGATAGGAATTGGTTCAGTAAGTTTCATTTTCAAGATTGTTTATTTGCGAGCAAATGTGTGTTTCATTCCAGTATCTAGTTTATCATTACAAAGGAATATATTTATGCTCTGACCATTAAGTTGAGCCAATACGCAGTACAAATCGCGTTTATGACTCCCAGATTGGTAATTAATATTGAGAGCTGGTTTAATCCGACAACTAAGCCGCCCATCATTTTGGCGCCATTTCCGAGGAGTTGTATTTTGGCTCAGGTAAAATTTTTCTCATAGAGTTTCAAGGATGTTGCAGGGCAGTCAGAGAGCGGAGAGTGTACGATAAGACGTGAGTGAAGAGCCATGCATACACTATTGTGGGGTTTCTCCAAAGTCTAGCCATCTTGATTATCTATTTAACTTTTATTTCCTTATCTTGCTTATGTGTAGAAGTAGAAGCATGCTTTATACATTTAATTTCCAAATTGCCTTGTTTTTAATAGATAAAATAACACTTTGATTTGGCATTTTCCTTTCATGCAAGTGTGGTGAGTTGTATTTTAGTCAAAATATTTTAAAATTCATTTATCTTCATAATCCAATCTTCAACGTTATATCATTTTTGGGGTACTGTAAGAACCCTTGTGTACTAATCCATGTGATGGCAAAATGTACCATTTTGCTCGTTGAAGACAAGAAGATGGTATTTTGAGGAATCATTCAATGAGGAGTTTTTATGCTGCTACAGAGACGAACAACTCATCCGATGAAGAATTCACAAGCGCTAAATTTAATATCTTTCTTGAACATAAATTTAATATAATTAAATATTTGATTTCGAAATTGGATGATTTGCAGGAACAAGAGAAGGATGAAGAACCACTGCTTATCCTATGTGTTGGAAATACTGAGAGGCGAGGGTGAATCAATATTCCTTTCAATTATAGCATTAGTTAATCTTCAATTATTATCAGTGTTTGTATAATGATAGTAGTAAATAAGAGAAACAAAAATGCACACAGTTTTTAAGGTGGAAACCCACTCCGGGACAAAAATCACCTAATGCTTTTCTAATAATTCTTTAATATTCAACTCCAATTGAAAATAAAGCTCCAACTTCCTAGAATCTAGAAAAGCATTCTTCTCCAGCTCCCACTAGATGGACGCTCCAACGCCCGAGATTCTTCAGTAGTTAACTGAACGGATGCCCCAACACCCAATGAGCTACAACTCACCCTAGCACCACCCTAGCACCCCATAGAAGAATAAAAGAAGAATGGACTCTCGTACCAAGGAAAATGGTCCACTTTACAATGATATAGAATGATGTAGAAGAAGAAGATATACTAGACCATAACCCCAACTTTGAAACAACCACCTAATGATGATCCTAGACCTCCCAACACTGTCTCTTCAACCCTTGGCAAATATACACTAGTACAATTTGTACAATAATGTATTTACAATGACTAAGTACAATGATACCTTTACAATGATTATATGCAGTGCTGCCCACTTGAAGACTTCATACGATGAACTTCTTGTTGCTGTTATGCACCTTGGTTGCTGCTCTTTTCATGCTACCCTCTGCTGCACCTTGCTTTGCTTTGCTGCTGTAGAAATTTTGGTCCTTTGCAACCCTTGACAACACATGATATAACTTTTTCTTGCCTTCTAGGAGCTTGATATTGAATCTGGTATATCTCTGTTATTTCAAATCCTCAATATCTGATTTTTGGTTTTGTAGTATTCCTCCGAGTCTTATTTCCAATGCCATAGGTCTGACCCAATTTGGATTCTTCAAGAAAGAGTTATGCCCAATCTCTCACAATGCCCTAATTATGGACTGTTTCAGCAGAGTGCACTTGTACGACATGCCACGTGTCGCTGTTTCTTTATTTGGCTCTGAAATTGGTAGAGAAAAAAGTACAGACTGTGAAATATCTGTCACTTTTTACAGAATTCCAATCTGATACTCAGAGAGAGAGTTATGACGATTTTACCAAGGTCACCTCTTTGAGATTAATTTCAGGAGCCTACAAAAACCCCGAGTTCCACAGATCATATCTCCAAAAATATTGCGCATCTTGATCTTAAATTTTTACTGCAGCTTCCTCAAGATTTCAGGTTTTCCTCATAGAACCTTTAGCTTCTGAAACTTCGTAGAAAAAAATTTAGAGCGAACATGCCACGATGACCTGTTTCAGATGGCCGAATCCCTTGCATAAGGAGAAAATGAAGATCACAATTTATATGAATGCTTAATTTGAGAGGGGCTTCAACAAGTGAACATGGGAGGGATTTTAGGAGCTTAAAAAATATTAATTATGAATTTTCAATGACCCATGCCCCAACCCCATGGGGTTTTATCCCACTAACTAGGGGTACAAACTTCAAACATGAATATCTCTCAAACCGTGGAGAATTACATGGCGTGCCATATATCAACGGAAACATCTCGACAAGTAGAAACCATCAAAAGAATTATTGACCCAGAATATATTAATTTGGTAGGTCAAAATTCCCATGCAATATTGGGTTAGCCCCTGGTGCTGCTTGGGTTGACATCAATGATAATCGCTGATCAACACTATGTGCCAACTGTAGAAAGAAACATTTCCTTGGAAAGTGTCCACTTAGTGATCTTAAAGTTTGCGAAATTTGCGAGGATGGTCATGAAACCAAACATTGCCCATCATTGCCATGATTATGAAAGGTATTCAGGGAATCAAGTAAGGAATTTAATCAACCACCAGGTATAACTCAAAACCCAACATTTGATACTTGGAATAATTATTATTTTCCTGAGTAGGTTCCTCAACATGTTTATAATCCTGCAGTTTCATGGCAAACTTCTGATCCTCCTCCAATTGAATATCCTACTTCATGGCCACATTGGCCTTCTCCTTGGCTGTCATCCTCAAGTCAGATATCTCCATGGCCTCAAGAATCGTTTGGATATTTCTTTCTAGGGCAATCTCCCATGCAAATTCAATCATATGAGCACCAAAAAAAACCACAATTTCTTTCCAACGCACCGTTAAGTTATCTTCCTCCATGGTCCCAACCGCATATGAAACCTTACCTTAACCCTCATCCATACCCTAACCCTAATCCTTACCTTAGTCCATACCTTAATCCATACCCTAACCCTAGTCCATACCCTAGTCCTGATCCAAACCCTAATCCACACCCTAGACCTAACCCTAATTCTAATTTAAAACCTAGACCTAACCCTAATGCAAAGCCTAATCCCAATCCAAATCCAAACCTTAGTCCACGAATTAACCAAAATCCTAGCCCAAACCACATCCTAAACCCTAATCTAAACCATCAGGTTGCACAATAGTTTGAACCACCTATTCTTTCTGGTTGATTCCCCTACTGAACAAAATGCTACATCTTCCATGTTGGAAAAGGGAATGAATCTGGAAACTTCCCCCATTACTACAGGGCATTCACCCCGGGAAGATATAATTCAAAGAACACAAGAGGAGCAATATTTCATTGGAACATGTTCTAAAAATGTTGTTGAAACTCAAAACCCTAGAATTTCTCTCAACCATTCTTGTCAAATTGAAAATCAAATATTTGAGCCTGAACTTGAGGGATTTATCTTTTGTCTTTCACCCAATCCTTTTTTCCTCCAAGAAAGTGAATATCAAACTGTGGAAGACTTGCATTAGTTGGAGAATCATAAATATGAGGATTCCATTGAATCCTGGTTTCAAGCAGTCTTCGAGTTATCTTATTTCCTCAGCATTCGGAAACTCTTGGTACCATATCAATTAAAGAAATTGGTTTCTCATACTTTCGTATGTCTTGAAGTCTATTCGTTAAAACTAAGTGTGAGTATAATCAGCATTTTGTTACGCACATGGCTTCATTGGAAGTACTCCTATACTTAAACGGGATTCTTTCGCCTCTTAGGGTAAAGTAGGGTAGGAGAATAAATAAGCTAACTCTGAATCCTAAAAAGTCAAATAAGCTAAAGAGGCGAAAGAATCCTAAAAAGTCAAATCCTTACTACAGATTCAGAGTTAGCTTATCCTCGAAAGAGTTAGCTTAGTCAAATAAGCTAACTCTGAATCTGTATCTAGTAAATGGGATACTGACATTTTGCTAGGTTAAAAGACATCCTGTCGAGGTTATGGACACCTGCAGGCAGCAGGGCCATGTCTGTGGTATTAAAGTTAACTGCATACTATGATTTTTTTGGCTATCCTTCTCTTTCCCTAAGACTCATCATTTTTCTTGGACAATGTTTTTAAGACAATTTGAACATGATGTTTTGAGTTCTATCTTTAAAAAATCAAGAATATTTGAATGATGTGGTACCCTTAGTGAAGGTAATTATTTGTACTGAATTAAGAGGAAATTTGTTTTTGAATCTAGATGACAACATAATTTAGAGTGTTCAATAAAGAGGTTGTTGATTGGTATCATAACTCACTTTAATTTTCTATGGTATTGGAAGTACTCAATGATGAATACTCACAATTTGTTGGTTGCCAACAATGTGTATTGATTGTAGTTGCCTCTAAATATGTGCTGCATGACCTAGGTACAAGATTGTTATAATAGGTGCAGGAATATTGTGCAATTCCTTTTGAACCTGCACTTTTTCAACAAAATTTTATTTTTATCATAATAATTTGGGAAAAAACAAAATTTGGGACAAGGTAACAAGTATGTGCAAACACTATTTTCTCCATAATTGTTACTTTCGGTACCTGATCTTGTTTTATCATCTCACATGGTTTTAGCTAGTGCCGTAATAATAATGTTGTGGGTTAATAAATGCATTACAATATCAATCTAAACTTTTTGCTGACATTTTCCCTACCTTATTTCATCATCATCATTACAAAGGAATATATTTATGCGCTGACCATTAAGTTGAGCCAATACGCAGTACAACTCACGTTTACGACTCCCTGATTGATAATTAATATTGAGAGGTTTAATCCGACAATTAAGCTGCCCAACAGTGGGTGGAAGCTAAAGCTTTATATTTTACCACTGAGAATTTTGTTGTATATTTCCTCTTTGAAGATATATTTACTTGTTTTGGAGTACCTAGAGGGATTTTCACCGATGAGGGGACACAATTTACTTCTAAATTAGTAAAATCCATTACTGAATAGTACCAAATTAAGCACCAGAAGTATACACCATACCATCCTTAGGAAAATGGACAAGTAGAATCTACCAATAAAGTATTGGAGTCTATTATTAGTAAAAAAAATTATTTGCACCATGGATATTGGGCTAACAGGTTACCAAAAGCACTATGGGCTTACCTAATAATAGGGAGAAACTCAACTTACCTTACCGAATAATAGGTGAAAGCATTTCAAACTGCTACTCAACTTGGGATGGATTTAGATGAAGCTCAGAAACAAAGGGTGCTTCAGCTGAATGAACTTGATGAAATCATACATGATTCTCTCCAAAAGACTATGTTGGTATAGGATAAAAGGGTCTGATGGCATGATAGGTATATTAAAAATAAAGTCTTCCAACTAGTATACTGGGAATTATTGTATGACAACAATTTTAAACACTTCAAAGGAAAGTTTTCAACCAATTGGTTTTGAACTTATGAAGTGGAGGAAGTTTTTAGCAATGGTTCAGTCAAAATTAAGACTGTTGATGATGATAAAAATTCACTTGTGGTGAATGGACACAAGTTGAAAATCTACCACTGCTCACTTTCCAAACAACAATTTTTACAAAATTTACTGTAGAACCCAGAAATGGAGTTGAATGATAAAGGGGATCCAACTCTTGCTGGTTCTTCAAACTAATTTTTATTATTTTAATATATATGTACATATTCACATAACATAAATAATAGTGGTTTGATTTTTGTTTTGTTTCCTCCACAACTCACATAGAGAAAAAATTTCAAGTGTAGGTTTATTATTTTATCCAACTTAATGGATTACTTACAGAAAATGGCAGTCTGGAATCTACTTTGAACATTTTTAGACTCTCTAAAATTGAATATTCTGAGCGCCAACTAATCTAGGCTCGTTAATATTAACGGGACAATGGTAATCAGGGTATTCCAAGTACATTTTTTTTCTTTTCCGGACCTAGTCGAATACTTGCGAAAAGGAAGCCCCCCTAGGGTCTACTTTGAGTTCTTCAGACTCTCTAAAATTGAACACTCTGAGAATAAGATAACTCAGGCTCGTTAAAATTTATGAGATGGGAGTAGATAGGGATCTGCTAAGTATAGAGTTATTCTCTTCCGGGCTTAGCAGAATAATGACGTGAAAGAATCCCCCCTAGAGTCTTCTTTCATGCATTTTAGACTCTCAAAACTTGAAATGCCACCATGAAACAACCTTTCTACGCCTGGTCAAAATCCATGGAATGGTGGTACCAGTATTGATTTGAAGAAAAAAAGGTGGGATTTTAGTTTCATTTCTCCTAAGAGCTAATTTTCTAGATCATTTCCAAGCTAATATGGAATGACTTGTAGTTTTTATTTTAACAAAGTCCCAGTGGTTCGGTATTTTCTTTATTGTTGTTGGTTAATTTCAAAAAAAATTTACTTAATTCAATACTTACTATAGTTTACAATTTTAAGAATTGAATAATTTTTTTACCTAAGATTGTGAATATAAAGCCCAAAGAGTGTATCAATGTGTTCCAGCTCCAGTTCAAATATATTAAAACTTGGTGATGGTATTAAAGTCTATAAGTATTAGTTTGTTCATGATCAAACCAACAATTTATATACATAATATTCAACAATGGTAAAATAATTATGTTAATAATCAAGTTGTCCTACCACTCATTATTTTTGAACCTCTAGCGATCATTATACAACTAATCAAAGGTACGGACACGTTTTCATTTATTTTGATTAATGCAAAGAGTGTGAATAATGGATTTTGATTAGTGATATTTCCTACACACATTCAAATTATGTGTTATCATGATTTCGTATGTTCCTCCCACATGAAATTAAAATTTGTTATTGTTAGTATTCTAGATTGTCTTATTTGATAATGCATTCTACTCATTAACCTCCCATCATGATATATATGCTTTGTTACTTTCACAAATTCGTGTCATAATCTGAAAACATGGCCACCCTTTCTAATTAATCTCATATCATATTTGAAACCTTGGAATGAAGATTTGTTTGTCTCTGATTATACAACATTCCCAAATTTTGTAGCACCATGTGGATTGGCCTATGATTTCCCAATTTTCCCTTTGGCTTTGACATTTTTTTATCTCCGACATGGCGGTCGACAGACATGAGCCCACTTTCGCTCAATTCTGTTTTAGCTAGAATATGCATCTTGTAAAACAAGGTTTGAGGAGAAGGGGTGGATTGAATTTATTAATAAGTTTCAAGGATACAATGATAAATTAGTTATGGCGTTTGCACTTAGTTTTTATGGGAAGATAACGGAGGTTGGAAATTTGAAGATAAAAGTTACAAAGGAATTGATAAGCAAGGTGACAAGGTTACCTTTGTCTAGCGAAAGGTATTTCAAAGGAAAACCACTCGATTGGGAAGAATGCTCAAAATTCATCAAACCAACATACAAATCGATCAACTGACCCAAGGGTGTTCTAAGGAGTTGAATTGAAGAATAATGGTAACTACTCATCACCGCACTACAAGGGTTTATAACCTATGAATGAAGGTATGTGTCTATGTTCCTATACCACATTATAATTATTCTTCATTTTATAGATGGGCATGAGGTTAGTTTTCCTTTCTTCCTTCATCAAAGTTTTCATAAGATTCTATAAGTGTTCAATCGACCTCCAAGAAGGTTGAGACCAATTTATTGTTGATTTTTGGTAGCATCAAATGTGGTCTAAGCCCCAAATTTTGTGGAGAGGCTTATACACATGAATTAAAAATAACCCATAAATTGTTTGGGGAAAATCCACCGAGAAATAGTTTTATAAGAAAAAATAATTATTTTTAATGAGGACCTTAAGTCTAACTTAGGAAATTAAAATAATTAATCAGTACTAATGTAAACTATGGGTGAATATTCTCGATAAAGCATATCAATTCTAATATAATATTAGTTTTTTATTTGAGATCTAATCTCGGTCGTTGATTTGTCAACGAGAAGGCTATAAAGGAAGACTTGAGGGTCGTTTCTAAATTACACCGAGAGGATCTAGAGATGGAATTTTTCTGATGGAGTAGTGCTCAGTCGAAAATCAGATCTAAGTGATTCTTGATTGAAGTGAGGGGAAAATAAATTCTAGTTGGAGATTTTCCTGAGCCGAGAATACATTGCGGAAAAGACAGAGAGCAGATCAACAAAGGCAGTGTAGCATCTTTTTAGAGGTAGCACATCTCCACGCAGAGGTAGCACTACAACCTCGAGGGAATCTGTAATTCAGTTGAGGGTCAGCCAGATCCAGTGCTGAAAATCTGGGTTGTGAGACTAGAAGGGGATATAAGGGCAGATCCGGCTAACCTAAGACCATCTATGTATAAGCCACACAGTCCCCACATAGAGTGACATAGACACTGTGCAGTTTAGTGGAGTGATTGTCGTCCAGGGATGGTTGGTCAGTCGTGTTTCTAGATTTTAGTGTGATATTTCTCTCACTAACTCTTTTTCATTTTTATTCTCTGCAGGGATTGCTAGAAAGTAATCCTAGATTTATATTCAGAAAATTACTGCATAATATATAAACCCTCAGATCTGCTACACCCATTTTCCTCCATTGGGTTTTTCTAGGGACGTTTTCCAAAAATAACAGTGTCCTATGTTTGCATTATGTTTCTTTCTCAGTTTCTGATTTCAAAAATGTATTTTAATTGGTGAATTTTGATTCAATACCTGCTTCGATATTTTAAGAATTAATCTTAAAAGACTTGTTTAAATCAGATTTGCAAGTAGGAGAAGTAGTTCAGTTTGTTGCAGTAGGGATTCTTAGATATGGGATCTTGGAATTTTCACATGGTATCAGAGCTTGCATTGTGAAACAGGAAGAGTAGATCCAATGCGTGACGGAGGCTGAAAATCTACAGAGAGAAAAGATTCGAATCCCAAGAGGGATTGTGCAGTCCAGGCCAAGAGGGCTGAAATTTCTGGGAAGGTCTCTCTCTGAGTGACTCGAAAAAGTGGTAAGACTTCCAGATCAGAATTTTTTCCGAATAAAGGGAGTAGTGAAGAGCCTCAGCAAAAAGCTGGTGAGACGTAGTTTCTGCTGGCAGATCTTGATTTTCCCGGGCAAAAAGTGTCAGAAGAAGAAGAAGAAACACATTGGGGGAATTTTCTCTCTCAAGAGATTCCTAGATGGGGAATTTTAGTTCTTCCAAGATCTGAGCAGCAGATCAAGGAGCTCCATAAGGAGTGTGTAAGCATGTCTAGTGTTGCACAGAGGGGGAAGAAGAGGATCAGATTCAACTGATTTGATGGCCATGGCAGCTCACGGGCTTAGCGATTATGACGAGTTGGATGGAGCCTCCAACTACGTGATATGGAAGGCTAGGATCACTTTTCTTCTAGATGAATATGATCTCAAGCTCTTAATGCAAAACACAATAGCTATCCCTACAGATCTAGATCAGTTGAAGCAGTAAAAGAATGATATGGCGAAGGTGAAAAGGCTAATCCTTGATGGAGTCAAGGATCACATTGTGTCCCATATAGCTGGAAAATATACTACCAAGAAGATGTGGGAAGCCTTGGCCACACTATATGAGGGATCTTCCAAGTAGTGGAAGATGTACCTTAAACAGCAATGGAGGATGGCGTAGACATGGAAAGGGGAACACATTGATATGTTCTTTTCATGACTTCAAGAGATTCATAGCCAACTTGTAGTAGTAGGGTATAACCCTTCTCCTACAGCGATGGTGAGACTGGAATTGAATGCAATCATTAATGAGTGGAAAGTATCTGTCCATAGCATCTTGGGCAGAGAAACCTTGCTAGGCTGGGTGGAGATGTGGGTTGATCTTCAGAAAGAAGAGTTAAGGAGAGACTTGGTCAAGTGTAAACTTGATGGCAGTACTGGCAGTGGATCGAAGGTGAAGCAGGCGGAGGAAGATGCAGCCCTTGCATACAAAGGATAGCAGGAGAAATGAAGACGTAAGAAAGACATCTCGAAGATCAAATGCTTCAAGTGTGGTGAAATTGGTCACTACATTTCCCAGTTTCCTTTGATGCATAAGGACAAGGATGAGAAGCATGATTCGAAGGCTGCAACCACGAAGATTAATGAATATGAGTACGCCATGAGTGCTCACGCATCTCCATGAGGGAGATGGGAAGACATTGAGCTGTAGTCCAACATATTTGCAGTTGGGAAGGATCCTTGAGGAGCCCACCTCTCAAATCAAAACCTTACTATGGGTGCTCATTTTTAGTAATAGAAAGTTGGATGAGTTTTCAGTCGGTGCAAAGGAGTGTAGAGATGACAGTTGCAGTGGATAACATCTCCAAATTCTGAGAAGCGCAGAGAAGAGTTGCAACAACATATTGTAGTGTAGAGCAGCAGCAATGCAGTGCAGAGAAACAACATTGTAGTGTAGAGCAGTAATAGCGTAGTGCATCATAGGGACATCACAATAGCTATCAATAGTTAGTGTTTTTAGCATCAAGACACATCTTGAACACTTGTTCAGATTTTGTTGGACGTTTTTCAATTTCTTCTCTCAGTGGCTGAGGTGCAATTCAGTGTTATCAGTGGTAGTACTAGCAATAGATGCAGTGATTGAGAGGCAGTTGTAGTACGAATGAAGTGTCGATTGTGGTAGGGTGAGAAGTAGTAGAATGCAGCAAAAATGAAATGATTTATGGGCATCACGTAAGACATCATTAGCATAAAGGGAAATGCTTCAGAGTCAAAGTAGTGTGTAGCAGGGCATATCTGTTAGAGCACATTCCTCACTAAGAGGGAGTTTTGATTTGTGGTATCATTGAATGTGCTCTAAGCCCTAGATTTTTTGGAAAGGCTTCGAGACATGCATTCCAAATAACCCAGAAATCGTTTTGGGAAAATCCGCCCAGAAACAATTTGATAAGAAAAAATAATTATTTTTAATGAGGACCCTAAGTCTAACTTAGGAAATTAAAATAATTAATAAGTATTAATGTAAATTGTGGGTGAATATTCTAGATAAAGAAAATAAAGTCTAATATAATCTTAGTATTTGGTTGGATATCTAATATCGGCCATTTATTTTTCAATGAGAAGGTTATAAAGGAAGACTTGAGGGTCGACATTTGTAAATTACACCGAGAGGATCTAGAGATCGAACTTTTTCTGGTGGAGTAGTGCTCGAACGAAAATAAGATCTAAGTGATTATTGATTGCAGTGAGGGGAAAAGTAATTCCGATTGGAGATTTTTCTGAGCTAGGAATACATCGTGAAGAAGACAAAGAGAAGATCATCAGAGGCAGTGTAGTAGCTACATAGAGGCAACACAGTTTCACGCAGAGGCAACGTTGCAGCCTTGAGGGAATCCGTAATTCAAATGAGGGTCAGCCATATCCAGTGCCAGAAAGACAGGGTGTGAGACTGAAAGGTTCCATAAGGGCAAATCCATCTAGCCAAAGACCAGCTACGCAAAATCCATGAAGTCCCCATACAGAGTGATGCAGAGACTTTGCAATGCAGTGGAGGGCTTGACGTCTGGGGTTTGTTGGTTAGACAAGTTTTCAGATTTCAGTGTGATATTTATCTCACTAACTCTTTTTCAATCATATTTTCTGCAGGGATTTCTAGAAATTCATCCCAATTTTTTATTCAGAAAATAACTGCATAATATATAAACCCTCAAATCTAGTGCACTGGTTTTTCCGCATTAGGTTTTTTCGGGGATGTTTGTTAAAAAATAACGGTGTCATGTGTTTGCATTATTTTTCTTGCTGAGCTTGTGATTTCACAAATCTATTTTAATTGGTTAAGGTTGCATCATTAATTGCTTTGATATTTTAAGAAGTAATCTTAAATAAATTTCTTAAATCATGTTTTCAAGTAGGAGAAGTAGGTCAGCTTGTTGTAGTAGGGATTCTTAGATTTGGGATCTTGGAATTTTCACATTTATGCCATTATAGTCTCATTAATATGCTTATTTTCCATGAGCTAGGATGATGGAAAGAAACATGGGCAGTATTCCTAACTAAAAAATTTCCCCAGGAGTGTTAGTGTCCAATATTCAGTGATAAAAAATACTCTTTTCAGGTTTACTTAGTAGCGGTCCTAGGTCAAAATTTTATATTTTTAAGTCAGTTTTCAAATATAATTTTGTTTGTTGGATCTGTCAAAGTATTAAAAGCTACTCCCTCCACTCTATTCATGGTCATTGTTACACCATTTTTTGGTCATCTAACCTACTATCATTAGATGGACCCAAGTACACCATGTAAGACCAATTTTACCCTGAGTAAAATTGCTCTCACTATGTAAAATAACTTAATAAACCACATTTATTAGGTTGTTTATGGTCTAAAAAGGAAACCCCAAAAGGAAATATTAAACAAACCTATATTTGTTTGATTTTCCTCATGGAATAATTAATTAAACCATAATTTAATTATTATTCCTAGTCATGTTTAACCCAAAACAAAGAAATTAATTAGATAAACCCTTATTTATCTTATTATTTTCTAGGAATAATTATTTAAATCTTATTTAGATATTATTCCTTGTTAAATATGACCAAATCATCCACAAATAATTAAATAAATCATTATTTATTTGATTATCATTCAACCACTTCCTTAAAATGGTAAATAAATCATTTATTTATTTATTATTTACAAATAAAGGGATTTGACCCAAGTCAAATACCTTTTCCCTCCAACAAATATAATAAAATATTCCATAAAAGGTGGATCTAGATTTGGTTAACATTATTTTAATCATGCACCAAGATCTAGAATGACCAAATATTTTGTTATAAATAGGAGGGTTTTTCCTACCATTCTTCACCTTTTGTTGCCTATTAGATCACTCTAGATCTAAACTCTTGGTCTGACTTTGAGCCATTATCATTGTCATATTTTCCATTATTTTTTGTGTGAGCTCCCTTTGAGTTCTATCTTTGTCTGGGTTTTCTACACCAACAGGAGAGAGAAATGCTAGATCTGAAGTGTTGAGGACTTCCAAGAACCCATCCCATTGAGGAGAATTGGAAACATCTTCTTGTTTTCCTCCCAAGTGCCCTTAATACAAAAATTCTTTCAAAAATTGTTCTTGTCTTGTCTATTGGATATATGGAGAAAACCCTTCTTTTTACTGCTTAATGTCTTTCTATGCATAGATCTGGTTTTTTGCAGCTCTTGTCTTGATCAACTAACTGCAGATCTGAAGATATTGGCAGCCATCTTTGATGTTAGGGCTATTAGTTATGCATAGCTAAAGTGGTCTTTTTTCGTACACTTCGACAAAGGATTCATACTAACAGTCATTATAATTGCATAGGTCATGTTCTCCATTATCATCTAGAGTCTTAGGTCAGCCGCCATACTTTCACCTAAGTCAGTGTCTAGGTGTATTTTGTTTTGCCACCATAAATGTCCAAATTCTGTCATAAAGAAGGTGAAAAAAGAGCCATTTTCACCATACAAGTTATCTTTAAAGGGAGTTAGCATAGGTAGGAAAATAAAGTAAGACAATTTGTCTTATTTCAAAACTTGTTACGTTGTCAATTTTTTCAAGAAAGCAAAGGTTTTCTCAAAATTTCATGATTTCACTAATAGACAAAAAAGGTGCTTATTGATGTTATAAAGGGAAAAAGTGACTTCCTCAACTCATTTTATCCTCTCTTGTTCGATAGAGCTCCTATCTCACCTTCATAACACTCTACAACTACCAAATGTGGAAGAAAACAAAAGAAATTTGCAAGCAAACTCATTTTTCTATGCTTCTAGGAGGTAGCGTCACATTTTTGAGTACTGCCGCGACGTTTTTGGGCATTAGTGCTATGTTTCTGCAACTGCGCTAGATTTCTACCAAAGGCGCTACGATTTTGGATTTTAGCCTCCAAGACAACCATTCAAGCTTCAAAACAAGTGTGAAAATCTTCTGAGGCCTCCAAAATCAGTAAGTAGACACTCTCAATACATTTTTCAAGTCAATTTATTAGCACATGAGTGATTTCTTTCCTTAGGGTTTTTCTCCACTACATTTTTAGGGCCTTTCATTATTGATTGGTTTCATTTATTTAAAACCCTCATCCCACCATCAAAGACCTTTACATATCCTCCACAGACCCTACCCTAACACTCTCTATCACTCACAGCCCTCTTTACCATTGTTTCCATCAAAACCCTAATTTGCCACTACATTTCCACAAGAAAACTAGGAAATCCATGTGTCTTCACATTTTGGTCAATCTCCTCATACCTATTTCAAGAAATTTCACTTGTAGCTTAAAGCTAACATATCACCCTACCCCCTCAATTTTTTGGGGAACTTACCTTAGATTCCTTATACCTCATCACAGCCCCTAAAGTCACCTTATCCCTATCCCCTATTTTCCCGAAATTCACTTTCCCTACTCACTTCATATAGTTAGGGTTTCATCCTATTCAAAAGAACTATGGAGAGTGAAAATAAGGTTCAAAAGGGAGGCCACCATTCTAGTTTTGAGCCATCCACTTTGCAAGAACTCAATGCTTCCTCTTATGCCAAGAGATGTTTTGAAAACAATGAATGTTTGAGGTTTTGTGAGAGAATCATGGAGGTAGGATGTCATGCTTAATTGACTAGCCTTTTTTCCATTAACTTCAGTAGAGTCAAAGACATCATAGAAGACATTGAACTCACTCTATCAGTAGATGCCATCACTTCAGCAACATGTATTGAAAATGAAGGAGAATTTTGGTTCAAAGGCATGGAATTGGAATTTGAGAACTACCCAATGTTCCTAAAACCTCATTTCAGAGATGAACTTAAGCATTTTTTTCCTTTCCGGCATTTACTTGATAATTATGCCCCATTTATGAAGCTAATTATGAAATATTTTACATGTGAAGGGAGATTTTCAAGACTGTACCAATACCATGTTAGGTTACTAATGCACTTCACAGCCACCAAATCACTCAATTTGTCTAACTATTTATTTAGGAGTTTGGTCAAAATGGCGGAAAAGGTATAGAGAAAAGGTAAAAATAATCATCCTAATTTATTCCACCATGGTTTGGTCAAGCCGGTTGTTTTTCACCAACTCTCAACAAGCAATATGACACGGGAAACTTTCATGGAGAAAGTAGCATCAACGCCTGCTACTAGTCCACCTATTGTTCATAGCACATCATCAACATCAGCACAACCAAAGGAGGTTGGCTCTTAAAGCAGAAAGAAGAGGTTTCAAAACTGCCAAGGGTTGAGATCACTCAAACCTATGAGAAGGGTAAGAGGATGGTTTTTTCTCCTAAGACCATCAAAGGTGTATTTTCACCTGAAGCTACACCTGAGCAAAGACAAACAATAGAGCAACCACCTAGTCGTGCTGGTTAGTCGCCATTGCAACAACACGATGAAAAAGCAACCCTAGAGGTTGACATGGTATAGCATGTGAGGGAAAATTCAGCTAAGGAAATCATAAAGGAAAAATATTAAGAGATAGTAGATTTGAGGGATATTTTTGCAATGGAAAATTTTCAGATCACCTTCTTACAACAAGATAATCTGTAGCTAAAAGTGAAACAACCCCTCCAAGACAATCCAAAGGTGCATATTGAGGTGGATAAAGGTAAAGGAAAAGAACTGGTAGTTGATGATCAGTTGGAGGATACAGAAGTTTAAACAAAAGTGAGGAGACTAAGGACAAGGGGTCTCAAGAGGGCGCTTCAGAAAGAGAAAGAATCAACTCCTACATCAGGTTGGAAAATTTTTGATGAATTAATTGCTGCTAAAATCAATCAAGATAGATATTATTAGCTTGAAAGGGTGAATGGACATCTTGATAATCTTCTGAATAAAGCCATAAATAACAATGACCTCTAGAGGCATATGGAAAATCATTATTGCGCCAGAAAAAAATTCTCCCAAATTAGGTTGAAACAATTGAAAAAAAATCTCAAGGAAGCCCAAATGAAGCTCAAGTAGAAGGATAACTTGGGTCTACTTGTTGAGGCATCCTTGGTTGTTTAGCCTATCATCCAGAGGTGTCATAAAACAAATTTTGAGATATTTTGAACATTTTAAGTATTTTTGGTGATATTTTGGAAATTCTGGAAACTAGGTATCTCTTAGAGCACTTAAATGAAGAATGGATTATGTTGTTGGAAGCCTTTTCACTTGCACATTCCAGATCAGGTCCTGGTTTTTCATGACACCCCTTGATTGTGGAGAAAAAGACAAAAAACTGTCGCTTTTCCATGTTTCTGCCAATGATTTTGACCAGGCACAGTGCTTCTAGAATGAGGTTGGGAGAATCAAGTTTTGAGGGTCTTCCCATGGGTGTTTTCTCAATTTTGAAGGTGCATTGAAAATTAGACACATAGGGATACCTATACAAACCTTAAAACTTGCAAATTGATGCTTTAAAGTGGGTCAAATTCACCTCTGAACATGCACGACACTTCTATTGGAGAGGCATGACGCTTTTGCTAATGGCGCTACGTTTCTGCATTGGATTCCCTTAAGACAACTGTCAAGCCAGAAAAACTTCAGAATTCGAAGCTAATATGTCTCATAAGGTTTCATTTGAGTAATTGATTTTTTTTTCCTCTTGTAATGAGGAAACATGTAATTTAATGAAGGAGACACATGCTCCTAGTCTTTAGCTGAATTTTAGGGAATATTTTCTAACTTCCCTAGATTCTTGGAAGTTACTCATCTGATGTAATTATGATGATTTTTAGATAGGATTTCGACCCTATGAGGTTTCATGACTCTTATTTTCCTAGATGTAGTCCAACTTAGGCCATTTTAAGGGTTGGATAGTTGTTATTTGCAGTGGAGCTATTGTAAAAGATTTTGTTTTTAATGAAATCAAAGACAATGTTGCAGACATAGTGTTGAGACTCCAGTGGTATGACTTTGATAATTTGTTTTTATCTGTAATCTTATAAATTTGAATGTTATGTTTTACTTCTTTAACATATATTCTTATTTATGTTAAATCTTATCAGTAGATAGATATAAATCATGCTTTCCATGCATTGTTTTATTAAGATTTACATGAACATGTCTCTACTCTTCTGATGAATAAATTCATTTTAATGCTCATTCTAAATCTCTCTCGGTTCACCCTATACAACAAATTTCAAATTAAGCATGCTCTTAAGCTTACCTACCTGACCTCATCCTCTCCTCTGCAATCTAACCTTTTAAATATGACCTAAACCCTAGACCTAGTTCCCTAACTGTCATTCCTATCCAATAAAACTTCAAACAAATAAAAACCCTAATCTACTGAGCATCATAACTAGCCTCAGATCAGTATATATAGTCATCTCCTTGGCTGAAAAGTGACATTGAGAGAGACCTCTCTGGTTTTGGTAGGGCTAGCTACCTAACATAAAGGTTGGTTTGTGGTTACCTTCCTTAGGTTCCATTCTCAGCCTTGGGAAGCGGGGGGAAGTGATAACATTTTTGGCACCATTTCCGAGGAACGATTGCAAAACTTTCCCTGGGAAAATTTCTTTATTTCACTGAAGATCAGACTTTTGGGTGACCATTTCTGACATTCGAAGAAGGATGAATCAGTAAATTTGATCCAAAGTACAAATTCTTGAGAAAACCTGGCTCCCAAAAGACACACTAGGTCAAATCCAGACTCAAATCCCTCACTAATTGTCAATGAATCTGAGAGTATTTTAAGAAAACAGAAAACTAAGTCTCAGAAAGTTGGAAAGGCTATTCCTCCACTTGTGAAATCAAACTCCTTGCCTACGAGATTTGCTTCAGAAGATTTTTCCTATAATTTTGAATTTGAAACATATTTGTTTAGGTCTAAGCCTAAATATTTTATTTCAAAAATTGTCTTTGATCCTATTGATTTTGAGACCTATTTACCATTTTCTGAATCTTCTTATTCCGAGGTTGATAGTGAAGTCTGGTCTAATTTTTACAAAATTCAAGGTTTGGTGGATAAGTTTTAAGTACTTCAGAAAAATCTTATTTTCAATACTAACAGTAGGCCTTTACTTCACCACCTACTATTTCACCTTCTCACACAACTACATCATCATCTCTTCCTTTCATTCCATCATTACCTCAAAAAATTTTCACTCCACCGACACCTTTACAATCCCCTCCATTAATCATGGCCAGATTCACTTTGTTGACCTTATCGCAACAAATCATTGCACTACCTCAGAACTATGGTCAAAGATTGCCTCTTTTTGATGGAAAATTAGAGGTTAAAACTCACCAACACATTGTCAAAGTAGTTGATTTTATATATCTTGAAGAGATTGACAATGGTGACACCAAGATGTGCATCATAGCACAAATTTTCTGAGGAGAGGTTAAAAAATGGTTTCCTTCTCTAACAGCTTGTTCATTAGCTAATTCACAGCATGTAATTAACTAGTTCATGGAAAAGAATCCATACCAATTCCTAGTTGAATATAATGCCTTGAAAAGGAATCCTAATGAGTTTGTACAAGATTTTACAGCTAGATTCAATAGAATTTATGATTCTATTCCTGAAAATATCAAGCCTCCTCCAGGCATTGCTTTACTTCATTACCCTGATGGTTTCGATCCTGATATGGCTTACCATATGAGGGAAATAAATCCATCAACCCTTGAAGAAATGCAGTGAGCGTGGAAGAGAATATAATTATAAAAAATTCAAAAATAAAGATAGAGAAAAGGGTGATTATCAAGGAAGAAACATCTACTTCATCTGAGGGCAAGCTCGACACCTTGATCAAAACCATGGAGAAGATGATGGAAAAAATGGCCATCACTAATAGACATGCTGAACCTTCCTTTAGAAATCCCAATTTCAGGGGTCAAAATCAGGAACCTCAATACAGGATCAAGAAAAGGGAATAGAGGGGTTAGGATCCACAAATTTAGTAGAAAATTTGCAATCCATTTCAAAAAAACTACACAGAATGCCCCGATGAAGAAGATGAAGAAGAGATTTCAAGCAAGAATAATTTTTTTGAGGAAAATAAAAAACCTATTTTCCTCACTGAAGAAGATCAGTTTTCTGCAGAAATTCATGCATCAGATGATAAAAAATATGTCTTTTCAAATGATGATATGTTATCAGTACAGACATAAGATAACTAGAGGGGATGTCAAAATGCTCTTACTCAAGTATAGAGCAGTATAGTTTTATGAATAGGAATGTTCCTATAACCTCCAATCAGGAAAAACAGAATTCTCAAACTGATACTCATCATAAAGAGATGACTACTTCAAATCAAAGCAAAGACAAGGGACTTGTTGATCCTAGTACTGCAAAAGGAAATGAAGCTGCTACGAACAATCAGAAAAAATATAAAGAAGTCCAATATGGAGGATAGAAGAAGGAGATCCCACACAAAGATCAACTTGAGAAGAAATATGCACCATCCAAAGAGGTAGAAAAACATTCTACCCTTTTTAGTCTTGAAAATGAAATCTCAAAACTGAAAGTCTCCATTCCTTTAACTAGAATAGTCTAGAATGACCAATATAAGTTTTGAGTAGCCAAGTTTCTTAGGGTAGATCAGATGTCTGATATGGTCAATGTAAGTGATGATCACCCAAAATTTTTATTTGGTCCTGCTGTTGGTGGTGACTTAGAAGATAATGAGGTCCTCTGTTTTATCTTAGCCTCAAAATCAGACCAGGAGGTAACTCCGCAAAACTCAATGTATATTGAATGTAGATTGTGTGTGTATTTATACATAGAGGTGAGGCTATTGGGATTCACTTCCTAATGAATCTTGGCCTTCCTTATTTACTAAATTACAATAATATACAATCTCACCCAACCCCTTAGGATTAGGTGTCAACATTCCCCCCTTTAATCTGAAGGGATGTTGGTGAGTCCAAGCATCGTTCTGAAATTTTAAAACTTTTCTCTTCCAAGTGATTTGGTGAAAATGTCTACGGACTCACGAGACCAAGCATCCTAGGATGCTATCTTATCGAAATTCATTGTTAGATATCCTCAAAACATTCACCGAGTATACCTTTTCATTGATCCCAAGGGACAACAATGTTATTGTTGATTCTCTTGCCACTTCAGCCAGCATGTTTAAAATTCCATTGTATCCTAATAAGAAGTATGAGATAAACATCAAACATCACCCTATTATCCTAGATAATTTTTAGTATTGACAGGTCTTTCAAGATGACAAACAGATCAACAAGTTCTTGCAGACAGATGACCAATTTTATGAAAATGACCAAGAATTGCATGCAGTAGAAATGAAAGTACTTTAGCTGAAAGAAAACTCCATTCCTAGAGGTTTTGTGCCTTTGGAGGAGATTTTTGACCAAGACGATGTTTCATGTAAACTGACCATGTTTCCAACAGAAGTAGGACTGGAAGATATTAATCTTAGCACTCCTGAAAATCCCAATATGGTCAAGATTTCAAAATTCTTGAGCTCTGAAATGAAATGTAAATATGCAGCTCTCATGTCTCATTTTGATGATGTATTTTATTGGGAATATTCTGATCTGAGAGTGTATGATAAGAGTATAATTAAACATATTATTCCTTTGAAACCGGATCAGAATCCTTTCTGCCAGAAACTTAGGAGAATGAATCTCAAGCTGCTCCCCTCCATTCAAAAAGAGGAAAATAGGATATTTACTGTTGGTATTATATTTCCACTTCACTTTTCAAATTGAATGTCTAACTTAGTTCCAGTAAGAAAGAAAACCAAAGAGATTCTCTTGTGTTTAGATTTCAGAAATCTGAATAAAGTGTCGCTGAAAAACAATTACCCACTTCCAAAAATGGACCATATTCTGTAAAGGGTATTTTATCTTCCAGAATTTCATTGTTGGACGGATATTCGAGGTATAATCAGATTTTATTCCATCCATATGATCAGGAAAAGACATAATTTACAACACCATGGGGTACCTTCATGTACGCCAAAATTCCCTTTGGATTGAAAAATGCAGCAGCGAATTTTCAACAAGCAATATACATAGCCTTCACCAACGAAATGGATGTCTTTTTGGTCATCTATCTTGATGATATCATTGTTTTTTTCAAGACATATGAGCAGCACTTGCAATACTTTAAAACAATTTTTCAGATATGTGGGAAATTTGGCATATCGTTGAATCCTAAGAAGAGCATGTTTGCTATGGAGGAAGGAAAATTGTTGGGCCACATTATATCAAAAGATGATATCTGGATAGATCCTTCAAGAATTGAAGTGATTCAAAGCTTGGAATATCCTGGAATAAAGAAGTAGATCCAGTCATTCAATAGTAAAATCAATTTTCTAATAAGGTTTGTTCCCAATCTTGTTGAACACTTAAGGAAAATTACTGATATGTTGAAGAAAGACAGTGAGTTAAAATGGTCTGAGGAGGCAAAGAAGTCTTTCAATCAATTTAAATTTGATTTATCTCATGCTCCTATTCTTATTAGTCATGATTACACTCTTTATTTCATAATTTTTTTCTTTTCTTCGGAGCATACTCTAGCTATTGTCCTTATGCAGAAGAAAAATCAGAAAACAGAACAACCCATCGCCTTCTTCAGTAGAACCATTAGAGATGCAGCCTTGAAGTAAAATATCAATGAAAAAAATGCCTTTGCGCTAGTTAAAGCATTGAAGTACTTTAGAGTCTATATAATTCACTTTCATGTTATTGCATATGTCCCAAAAGATGTTGTAAAAAATGTGCTTATACAGAATGATCCTGAAGCTCGACGTGGAAAATCGATCGCTGTTATGTTGGAGTATGACTTGGAGATCAATCCTAATAAACTGATCAAGGGATAAGGCTTGGAAAAACTTATGGCGGAGTCAAATATCCATGCTTTGGACATTAATTTTATTGTTGCATTATCTGAGGAGAAAGAGGTTGTTCATTACCTCAGGTATTTGAAATATTTATTTCATCGCCATAGTACAATGATATTGTTCATGTTTTGCAACACTTGAATCCTCCTTCCGACTTTCCTAGTAGTAAAGCTAGATCTTTGAAGTTGAAGGCTCTTAAGTATTGCATATTTGAATATGTTTTGTATTGGAAAGATCCAGGCGGAGTGTTGTTGAATTGTTTGGTAGAAGGATAAGTTGAAAATGTGATAAATGAATTTCATAAAGGTGACTATGGTGGTCATATTTTTTGGAAGACTATAGAAAATAAGATTTTTAGGGCTGGCTTCTATTGGCCAAGTTTATTTTTAGATGTTTATAAGACTGTCATGAGCTTTCATGAATGTCAGATTTTTCAAGGAAAAAGAAAGCTTTTGTTGCTGCCCTTAAAACCCATCGCGGTTCAAGCACCCTTCCAGCAGTGGGGTCCTGATTTCATTGGCGAGAACCATCCTCCTTCATCAGCTCAACATTAGTGGATACTCACTGCCACTGATTACTTCACAAAGTGGATTGAAGCCATTCCAATGAGGCAAGCTACATATACTATCATTATTTAGTTTTTGGAAAGCAATATCTTGTCTCATTTTGGTTTCCCACAAAAAATTATTACTGGAAATGCAGTCTCCTTTAAGTATAATAAAATGATTGAATTTGTGATAAATATCACATAAGACTTGGTCATTCTACAACATACTATCCTTAAGGCAGCGGTTTGGCTGAATCTTCAAACAAATAATTGGTGAATATAATCAAGAAGTTGCTACAAGAGAGCAAGAGAAATTGGCACAAGAAGCTCATAATTTCTTTATGGGCGAATAGAGTTAGCATGAAGAGATCAATCAACATGTCACCTCTCCAGCTTGTATATGGTGTTGACACAGTGTTTCCCACTTATTTTGTCTCAGTGATGAAAATTATGTAAGAAATCGATGGTGAACTAAATGATATCTAACGAAGAATCAATCAAATGATTCCTTTACAACAAACAAGAGAAGAATTTTTCAATCACACTTCAAAACTTTAGGAGAAAATCAAGAAAATATATGACTGATTCAGATTTATGCAGGAACGCAACAGAATACAGAAATAACCATAAACATAGATATGCAGTGGAAATAATGCGTCATTTCATTAATATCAAATAACAGAAATATGCTTACAAACATAATGGAAATACAATAGCTAGGGTGCTGGTAGCGAATCTCTGAGAAGAGATGTGGTGGCTACAGACCTCTAAACTGTGTTACAATGAGGCTCGAGGGCCTATTTATTGTTGAGAAACAATGTAGAATCTGAAACGTCCAAAAACCTAACCATAGGAGATGAGGCGCCAAAACTGTGGGCGCCCGTTTGGGTAAATTGGTGGTTCAACTTCCCGGGGGCATAACTTTGGCACCCGATCTCCGTTTGACGCGCTCAATAGCTCGTTAGAAAGATCTATCCAAGGACTTCAATTTTTGAATGAGCAACATCGGTCTATGGACCCATGTTGCTCTCCGTTTTCCCAAAAAATGTCATTTAGGGCCTCAAAACGGCTCCGGAAGTTCAGGACCCGAAAAACTGCTAAAAATAGTAAGTTTTGTTGCAACTTGAAAATTGAAAGAACTGAAGATGGGGGTTCAAATGGAATAGGTGGGTGGCCACCAATATCCACCTGGATCATTAAGCCCCCAAAATGGCTCTGAGAGTGGAGGACCCGAAAACCTGCTAAAAATAGTAAGTTGTGCTGAATGTGAAAAGCTGCAAGAATTGATGGTGCTGGTCCAAATGGAATAGGTGGGTGGCCACCGATATCCACCTGGATCATTCCTCCCTCCTTAGGAAGCAATGGTCCCCATTGCGTTGAGATCCTCCATGAGATGAGGCAAATTCTGTTGAGCTGAGTAATAGATGTGTTGAAGATGTCATGGACCTGCGGGTGGACATGCTGGATGCGTTTAGTAAATTTGGTTTCTTTATCAGCCTCATACAGTACATGTTTGGATTTTGTATGTGTAGTTGCAGGATGTATGGCAACATCAAGTGGTGGTGCATTGGGAGTCAGATCAATGGAGTGCTTATCCTGACAGTGTAGAGGAACCTCTATGAGTGAGGAGAAATTGTCATCGTATTCCTCCATGACTTTGTCCATCTGCTGCAGCTGTGAAAGGGAGCCCTGTTTCGAGGTTGTGGCCATAATATTCTTCTTTCCCTGTGAATGAGTTGTAAGGAAAATGAATTTCCTGGTCTGGGAAACAATCTTACTGCGTTGTTTTGCAGTAGTCAAAGAGATGGCAGGAGGCGGTACTACCTCAGGTATCCTGTACAAGTTATTTCCCAAAGTAATAATAACAGCACGAGGCCTAGACTCATACACAGCATGTCGTCTCCATAAGTATGGTTGGCCCAGTAATACATCAGCTACATCAAGAGGAGCAACATCACACAATACCTCATCCGTGAATGGCTTGATACTGTATGGAAGTCGGCACTGTTGGCGGATGCGGAGATCTCTCCCTGGGTGGAGCCACCCGATGGTATACGGCTGTGGGTGTGCTATGGTTGGTAGGCCGAGCCGCTTCACGACGTCTGCTGAAATGAGGTTCTTTTGGCTTCCGCTATCGACGAGAAACTGCAGCGGAGAACCCTTCACCCACATCTGCGATTGGAAGAGGCGCTCCCCCTCCTCTGGATCCTCTGGACCCTCCTTCTGGATCTTGGTGGTGGCAACAATGGCACTGGGATCCGCATCAATGATCTGCTTCCCTTTGTCATTGCCTTTGTCTGGTTCTAACTCAGGATTAGAAAATGCATCTGATTCGGTTGCCTTTAGTTCAGCCATCAAAGACTGTTTGGCCCGACACTCGTTTGTGTTGTGAGTGGGGCTGTTATGAAATTCACACCACTTCCCTGTGTCCTTCTTTGGATTTGTGGTGTTGTTGTGAGTCGCATTGCTTTGGCCTTGCCCCTTGTTCTTCGGTTCGGGGGCACCTTTCGGATTCGCAGATCCAAAGTCTCGCTTTTTCTGCTTAAATTTCTGCTCGATCTCGGCGGCATAGCGATATGCCGTGCCAAGCGATGTAATGTCGAGGAACTCCATTTCCTCCTGAATGTGTTTGTGCAGACAACCGCGGTACTTGAGCACCAAATGTCTCTCTGAATCTTTAATACCCAACTTTGTGCGCAGGGTATGGAATAGATTCGTCATTTCGTGCACATCTTGATCCTTTTGTTGCCGCAGCGTGGTCCATTGGATGTATTTGTCCTCATAGCTCCCCATGGGGTAATATTGTTCCTTGATGCCGTCTCGAAACGAATTCCAAGTGGGTGTGGTCAAGAACAGAGATGGTTCCCCTTCGCCCTCTTGCTCATGGTAGGTTTCCCACCAGTCTTTGACATGTGGGGCGGCTTTGAGGAGTGCAAAAATAATCTTTTCTCGGTCAGAGAAGTCATGGACCGAGAAATACCCTTCCAACAAATTTAACCATCTGTCTACAGCGTCTGCATCTATTTTTCCTTCAAATATAGGAATGTCAAAGTTTGTACCTTGAAGGGAGTGGCGCCTCAGTGTTGTTGGATACATGCGCCATATGTGGGCGATCGTTGAAGAGAATTGAGGCAAAGTTATCCATCATCGCGTTCCTTTGTTTTTCGAGGGCCTCCTTGAGAAATATTTTGATAGGATCTCCTGCTCCCTCATCTTTCTTTTCATCCCCCATGGGCGTCCGTCGAGGTTTGCGAGGCTGATCTTGCAAAGGTTCCACCAGATCGAGCCCTAGATCCTTATACCCCGACCTCGTTGGGGACATGCAAAGAAAAACAAAGAAAGAAGCGAGACCCGCTCGTACCAGCGATCGGTTATGCGGGGAATGCCTTAGTCTGAAATAATAAACAAAGATATACGGTGGAAATAACACTTCATTTCATTAATATCCAAGAACTGAAATTTGCTTACAGACAGAATGGAAATAAAACTAGCTAGGGCACTGGTAGCTATCTCTGAGAAGAGATGTATCGGCTCCCAGCCCCCTGAACTGTCTTACAATGAGGCTTGAGAGCCTATTTATTGTTGAGAAACAATGTAGAATCCGAAACGTCCAAAACCCTAACCGTAGGAGATGAAGCGCCAAAACTGTGGGTCCCGTTTGGGTAAATTGGTGGTTCAACTTCCCGGGGGCGTAACTTTGGCATCCGATCTCCGTTTGACGCACTCAATAGCTCGTTAGAAAGATCTATCTGAGGAGTACAATTTTTGAACGAGCAACATGGTCCATGGACCCATGTTGCTCTCCGTTTTCCCAAAAAACGTCGTTTAGGGCCTCAAAACGACTCAGGAAGTTGAGGACCGGAAAAACTACTATAAATATTAAGTTTTGTTGCAACTTGAAAACTAAAAGAAATGATGATGGGGGTTCAAATGGAATAGGTGGGTGGCCACCAATATCCACCTGGATCATTAAGCCCCCAAAACGGCTCCGAGAGTGGAGGACCCAAAAACCTGCTAAAAGTAGTAAGTTGTGCTGAATGTGAAAAGCTGCAAGAATTGATGGTGCTGGTCCAAATGGAATAGGTGGGTGGCCACCGATATCCACCTGGATCAATGACAAGAAGACCAAAGCTGATGATTGCAAAGTAGGAGATTTTGTTCTTCGATGGGATGCCTAGAATGAAGACAAAGGTAAGCATGGTAAGTTTGATAATATATGGAAAGGTACATACAAGATTACAACATTTAGAGGTAATAAGGCATTTTTGTTAGAATATCTTGATGGGCAGGAAATTCTGGGAGGACTAGTGAATGGTAGGTTCCTCAAACATTACCTTACCTAAGTTTGAAGAAAAAGGTTCACTTTCATTGTAAATATCACTTTTATTTTCTGTCAAGAATAAGAAATTGTTGCAAAAGTTTGAAGCCTGAGGAGAATACCATGATACTTCTATGATCAACTGATGTTTTTCTTTCAAAAATTCTAGTCAGTTTTTTTGAGTTAGTTTTTCAGTTTGTTGAAGTTATTTCAGTTTCCAGTTTTGACTCCATTTCCCAATGGATGAGGATACCTGATCCACGGTTTTCCTAACACCTCCTAAAGGAGCTTCCATCTCCAGTTGGAGCCAATGTTAGTGTCCAATATTCAGTGATAAAAAATACTCTTTTCAAGTTTACTTAGTAGCGATCCTAGGTCAAAATTTTATATTTTCAAGTCAGTTTTCAAATAAAATTTTGTTCGATCGATATGTATAGGTCTTAAAAGATACTTCCTCCACTCTATTCATGGTCATTATCATTTCATAGGTCATGTCCTCCATTATCAACTAGAGTCTTAGGTCAGTCACCATACTTTCACCTAGGTCAGTGTCTAGGTGTCTTTTATTTCACCACCATAAATGTCCAAATTATGTCATAAAGAAGGCAAAAAAAGAGTCATTTTCACCATAGAAGTTATCTTAAAAGGGATTAGCATAGGTAGGAAAATAAAGAAAGACAATTTTTCTTCTTTCAAAGCTTATTACATTGTCAAATTGTTCAAGAAAGAATTTTTTTTCTCAAAAGTTCATGATTTCACTAAAAGACCAAAAAGGTGCTTATTGATGTTATAAAGGGAAAAAGTGACTTCCTCAACTCATTTTATCCTCTCTTGTATGATAGAGCTCCTCTCTCACCTTTAGAACACTCTAAAACTACCAAAGGTGGAAGAAAGCCAAAGAAATTTTCAATCAAACTGATTCTGCTATGCTTCTGGGAGGTAGTGCGACGCTTCTGAGTAATGGCACGATGTTTCTGGGTGCTAGTGCTACATTTCTGCCACTACGCTACGTTTCTTCTGAAGGCACTACAGTTTTGGGTTTTAGCCTCCAAGACAATAATTCAAGCTCCAAAACAAGTGTTCAAAGATTTTGAGGCCTCCAAAATCAATAAGTAGACACTCTCAATACCTTTTTCAAGTCAATTTATCAACATATGAGTGATTTCTCTAAGTTAGGATTTTGCTCCACTACATTTTTAGGGCCTCCCATTCTTGATTGGTTTGAGTTATTTAAAAACCTCATCCCACCATCTAAGACCTTTACATATATCCCATAGACCCTACCCTAACACTCCTTGTCACTGACAACTCTCTTTACCATTGCTTCCATCAAAACCTTAATTTCCCACTACATTTCCACAAGAAAACTAGGAAATCCCTGTGTTTTCACATTTTGGGCAATATCCTCATACCTATTTCAATAAATTTCACTTGTAGCTTAAACCTAACACATCACCCTACCTACTCAATGTTTTGGAGAATTTTCCTTAGCTTCCTTATACCTCATAACAACCCCTAAATTAACCTTATCCCTATCCCTTGTTTTCCCAAAATTCACTTTCTCTACTCACTTCATCTAGCTAGGCTTTCATCCTGTTCATAAGCACTATGGAGGGTGAAAATAAGGTTCACAAGGGAGGCCACCATTCTAGGTTTGATCCATCCACTTTCAAGAACTCAATTCTTCCCCTTATGCCAAGGGATGTTTTGAAAATAGTGGATGTCTGAGGCTTTGTGAGAGAATCATGGAGGTAGGATGTCATGCTCAATTGACTAGCCTTTTTTCCATTAACTTTAGTAGAGACAAAGCCATCATAGTAGGCATTTAATTCACTCTATCAACAGATGCCATCACTTCAGCAATAGGTATTGAAAATGAAGTAGAACTCTGGTTCAAATGCATGGAATTGGATCTTAAGAACTACCGAATGTTCCTAAAACCTCATTTTGGAGATGAACCTTAGCATGTTTTTCCTTTTTGGCATTTACTTGATGAGTATGCCCCATTGATGAAGCTAATCATGAAATATTTTACATGTGAAGGGAGATTTTCAAGACTATACCAATACCATGTCAGGTTACTAATGCACTTCACAGCCACCAAATCACTCAATTTGTCTAACTATTTATTCAGGAGTTTAGTCAAAATGGCAGAAAAGGTATAGAGAAAAGGTAAAAAATTGTCATCCTAGTTTATTCCACCATGGTTTGGTTAAGCTAGTTTTTTTTCACAAACTCTCAGCAAACAATGACCTAGGAAACTTTCATGGAGAAAGTAGCATCATCGCTTGCTACTAGTCCACCTATTGTTCATAGCACATCATCAACATCAACATAGCCAAAGGAGGTTGGCTCTTCAAGAAGGAAAGCAAAGGTTTCAAAAGCACCTAGGTTGATATCACTAAAACCTATGAGAAGAGTAAGAGGATCGTTTTTTCTCCTAAGACCATCAAAGGTGTATTTTCACCTGAAGCTACACCTGAGCAAAGACAAACAGTTGAGCAACCACCAAGTCATGATGGTGAGTCACCATTGCAAAAACATGATGAACAAGCACCCCTAAAGGTTGACATGGAAGATCATGTGAAGGACTAGTCAGCTGAGGAAATCATAAATAAAAAATATGAAGATATAATAGAGTTGAGGGAGATTTTCGTAATGGAAAATTTTCAGATCACATTTTTACAACAAGAGAATCTGCAGCTAAAAGTGTAACAAATCCTCCAAGACAAGCCAAAGGTGCATATTGAGTCTGGTAATGGTAAAGGAAAATAACTGGTAGATGATGATCATTTGAAGGCTACAGAATTTTAAACAAAAGCGAGGATACCAAGGACAAGAGGTCTCAAGAGGGCATTTCAGAAAGAAAAAGAATCAACTCCTACATCAGGTTGGTAAACTTTTGATGAATTAATTGTTGCTGAAATCAATCAATATAGAGAGTATTGGCTTGATAGGGTGAATGGAGCAGGAGATCCTATCAAAATATTGCTCGAGGAGGCCCTCGAAAGACAAAGGAACGTGATGATGGACAACTTTGCTCAGATCCTTCAACGGCTACCCACCGGCGGCGCATCTGCATCCAGCAGCCAATCTGGAGGCGCGACTCCTTTTAAGGTACAAGTAAATTTTGACATTCCCATATTTGAGGGTCAAATAGACGTAGATGCCGTAGATAGATGGTTGAATCTGTTAGAAGGATATTTCTCGGTTCATGAATTTTCAGACCGGGAGAAGATTATTTTTGCACTCCTCAAAGCTACCCCCCATGTTAAGGACTGGTGGGAAACCTACTGTGAGAACAAGGACCAGACAGAACCCTCTCTGTTCTCGGCCGTACCAACTTGGAATTCTTTCCGAGACGCCGTCAAGGAACAGTACTATCCCGTGGGGATTGCACTCCTCAAAGCTAACCCCCATGTTAAGGACTGGTGGGAAACCTACTGTGAGAACAAGGACCAGACAGAACCCTCTCTGTTCTCGGCCGTACCAACTTGGAATTCTTTCCGAGACGCCGTCAAGGAACAGTACTATCCTGTGGGGAGCTATGAGGACAAGTATATACAATGGACCACGCTGCGACAACAAAGGGATCAAGATGTGCACGAGCTGACGAATCTGTTCCATACCCTGCGCACAAAGTTGGGTATCAAAGATTCAGAGAAACATTTGGTGCTAAAGTATCGCAGTTGTCTGCACAGATACATTCGGGAGGAAATGGAGTTCCTCGACATCTCCTCGCTTGGTACGGCATACCGGTATGCTGCCAAGATTGAGCAGAAATTCAAACAGAAGAAGCGAGACTTTGGATCTACGAATCAAAAGCAAGGAAAGGTGCTTCCAAACCGCAGAACAAAGGACAGAGCCAAGGCATGGCGGCTAAAGACAACCCATCAAAGCCACAAGAAAAGAACAACACCGTAAAGCCAAAGAAGGACACGGGAAAGTGGTGTGAGTTCCATAAGAGCTCCACTCACAACACAAGTGAGTGTCGGGCCAAGCAGTCGCTAGTGGCCGAGATGAGGGCTTCTGATTCAGATGCATGCTCTGACTCCGAATCAGAACCTGAAAAGGTGAATGAAAAAGGGAAACAGATTATTGATGCGGAGCCCAATGCCACTGTTGCCACTACCAAGATCCAAAAGGAGGAACCGGAAGATCCAGAGGAGGAGGAACGTCTCTTCCACTCCCAGATGTGGGTAAAGGGCTCCCCGGTACAGTTCATTGTCGACAATGGGAGCCAAAAGAACCTCATTTCAGCAGACGCCGTGAAGCGGTTGGGCTTGCCGACCACAACTCACCCACATCCATACACCATCGGGTGGCTTCACCAAGGGCGAGATCTCCGCGTCAGCCAGCAGTGTCGCTTTCCCTATAGCATCAAGCCCTTCACGGATGAGGTATTATGTGACGTTGCTCCTATTGAAGTTTCTGATGTATTATTAGGACAACCATACTTGTGGAAGCGTCATGCTGTGTATGAGTCTCGACCTCGTGCTGTTATTGTTACTTTGGGAAATAAGTTGTACGGGATACCAGAGGTACCACCTCCTGCCGCTATCTCTTTGGTTACTGCAAAACAATGTAGTAAGCTCATTTCCCAAACCAGGAAATTCGTTTTCCTGATGATCCGCCCCCAGGGCAAGAAGAAGACTGTGGCCACGACCTCCAGACAGGGCTCCTCTGCACAACAACAACAAATGGATAAGGTTGTGGAGGAGTACAGGGACATATTCACCTCACCCATAGGGGTTCCTCTGCACTGTCAGGTCAAGCACCCGATTGATCTGACCCCCGGTGCGCCGCTACCTAATGGACCGATCTATCGGCGCTCTGTTCTAGAGAATGATGAAATCAAGAGGCAGATTCAGGAGCTGTTGCAGAAAGGTCACATCGGACCAAGTTCATCGCCCTGTGGGAGCCCGATCGTGTTGGTACAGAAGAAGGATGGGACGTGGAGACTCTGTATTGACTATCGGGCGCTGAACAAGATCACTGTCCGGAATAGGTACCCAGTCCCACGGATTGATGACCTTCTGGACCAACTCAAAGGTGCAAAATATTTCAGCAAGATCGACCTGAAGTCTGGGTATCACCAGGTACCAATTGAACCCTCCGATGTGTGGAAGACTGCCTTCAAAGCCAAGGAAGGCCTTTTCGAATGGCTGGTCATGCCTTTCGGGTTGGCGAATGCTCCCGCCACCTTCATGAGGATGATGGATGACATCTTGCGGCCATTCACCAACTCATTTGTAGTGGTGTACTTGGATGACATTTTGATCTTCAGCCGGACTTGGGAAGAGCACCTTCACCACATCCGACAAGTCCTCCAAACACTGCGGCAACACAAGTTGTGTGCCAATTTGGAGAAGTGCACTTTTGGCATGACCCAGGTTCAATACCTGGGATACATTATTGATGAAAGGGGGGTGCATGTGGATCCGACCAAGATCCAAGTCATTCGGGATTGGCCAGCCCCAACCACTATAACAGAGCTTCGCAGCTTTCTGGGTCTTGCTAATTTCTATCGGAGGTTCGTGTTGGGATTCTCTCATATCACTTGGCCCTTGAGTCAAGTCACCAAGGGAGGAGCGAGAGAAAAAAAAATTTGGTCGGAACCTCAACAGAAGGCGTTCACAGAACTGAAAAACCGCCTCTGTTCTGCCCCAGTGCTCACTTTACCAGACTTACAACAGCCATTTGAGATCGAGACAGATGCCTCTGACTATGCTATTGGGGCAGTTCTTACTCAACAGGGACATCCAGTGGCATTTCACAGTGAGACATTGTCTGACACAGTTCGAAAGTACCCCACATATGACAAAGAAATGTACTCCATTGTGCAAGCTTGTCGACAATGGAAGCATTACATTTTGGGGAAGGAAACAATCATCCACACAGACCATAGGCCCCTTCAGTTCATACAGACACAAGGGAAGTTGCAGAATGATCGCCATCAGAAGTGGTCTACATATCTGCAACAATTTCATTTGAACATAAAGTATAAGAAGGGTAGCACCAATCATGTTGCAGACTGCCTCAGCCGACCACCGATCGTGGCGCTCACCACTGTGCTCAACTCTTGTGGGCACGAGACTTCTGATTGGCCGCTTCTCTATGAGAGTGACCTAGAATTTGGCCAAACTTACAAGGCACTCTTGGGGGGTACGCAAGTTCCAAATTTTCACCTCCAAGATGCACTTTTATGTCACATGGGACACCTTTGTGTTCCTTCAAGCGAGCGTGCTAAGATGATATGGGAAGCACACTACAGTCAAGTTGCTGGGCATTTCGGGGTCGAGAAAACAGTAGCAATCCTGCAGAAGTATTTCTATTGGCCGAACCTTCGAAAGGATGTCGAGAAGCACATCAGATCCTGCACTGCTTGTGCCATTGCCAAACCGACCATCAAGAAGCAAGGCCGATATACTCCTCTACCTACCCCTAGTCGACCTTGGGAATCCATCTCCATGGATTACATGTCGGGCATGCCTTCTACTAAGCAGGGAAATGACTGTGTTTTTGTGGTCGTCGACAGATTCTCGAAGATGGCCATTATGGCGGCCTGCAAGAAGAATATCACAGCAGAAGCCACTGCTAAAATCTTCTTTGAACGAGTGTGGGTGCACTTTGGGATCCCACAGTCTATCATATCATATCGGGATAGCAGGTTCCTCAGCACATTTTGGTCCAGCCTCTGGTCGATGTTGGATACCAAGCTCACCAAGTCCACAGCTTTCCATCCCCAAACAGATGGCCTGACAGAGGTCGTCAACAGAATGATTGTACACATTCTGCGCATGTACAATTCAAAGCATCCTCGCACATGGGACGAGAGCCTCCCTTATGTACAACATAGTTATAATCGAGCTCTCCATATTTCAATCGGCCATAGCCCCTTTCAGGTGGGCTTGGGATTCCAGCCACTATGCCCCATTGACGTAGCCATGCCATTTGAAGCTGCTCAGGCCAATTCAGCTCATGTCCAGTCTGAAGTTGACAAAGCCAGTAGCTTCATCGAGCGCATTCAACACATCCGCCAACAGGTTCATGATATATTGGACAGAGCCAATGCCAAGTACAAGCAACGCCATGATCAACACCGGGTGCCACACAACTTCGAGGTGGGTGACAAAGTATGGCTACATTTGCAGAAGGAGCGCCTCACTGGACCCCACCGCAAGCTTCGCCCGCTCCGATACGGGTCGTACACCATCACCAAGGCTGTAGGGAACAATGCATTCGAGCTCGGTATTCCACCATTCCTTGGTCTGCACCCAGTCTTCAATGTGGATCGCCTTCGTCCTTACTTCCCACCTCTACTGGACACCTCGGACATTGCAGAACAACTCACACCAACTGAGTTAAATCCAGACTGCATGGAACAGGCCACCACAGATTGCATCATGGACATGCAAATCAAGAGCACTCGCCAGCAGCAGATCCAACTATATCGGGTTGTCAAAGCTGGCCAACTCCTGCACCAAGGAAAGTGGTTCACCAGGGACCAAGTTCAGCAGAAATTTCCTCATCTCATGGAGGAACTTAACGCAATGGGGACCATTGCTTCCTAAAGGGGGAGGAATGATCCAGGTGGATATTGGTGGTCACCCGCCTATTCCACTTGGGGCTCCACCATTGTCTATTTCAGTTTTTCAGTTTCGGCACAGTTTACTATTTTTAGCGGTTTTTCGGGTCCTAAACTTCCGGAGCCGTTTTGAGGCCCTAAACGACGTTTTTTGGGAAAACGGAGGGCAACATGGGTCCATGGACCGATGTTGCCTATTCCAAATTTGTATCCCTTGGATAGATCTTTCTAACGAGGTATGGTACGCGTCAAACGGAGATCGTATGCCAAAGTTACGCCCCTGGGAAGTTGAAACACCAATTTACCCAAACGGGGCCCATAGTTTTGGCGCTTCATCTCCTGGGTTAGGGTTTTGGCTGTTTAGGATTTCCCATTGTTTCTAAATGATAAATAGGCCCTCGAGCCTCATTGTAACACAGTTTAGAGGCCTGTAGCCGCCACATCTCTTCTCAGAGATAGCTACCAGCGCCCTAGCTAGTTTTATTTCCATTCTGTCTGTAAGCAAATTAATCTTTCTAACGAGGTATGGTACGCGTCAAACGGAGATCGTATGCCAAAGTTACGCCCAAAGTTAATCTCTCTCTATTCACCCTATACACAAATTAAAAATTAAGCATGCTCTTAAGCTTACCTACACGCACTCATCCTTGCCTTCACAATGTAACCTTTAAAATCTGACCTAAACCATAAACCCGGTTCCCTAAGTGTCATTCCTATCCAACAAAACTTCAAACAAACAAAAAACTTAATCTACTAAGCTTTATAACTAGCCTAAGATCATTATATCCAATCATCTCTTTGGATGCAAAGTGACATTGAGATATCCCTCTCTAGTTTTGGTAGGGCTAGATACCTAACCTAAAGGTTGGTTTGTGTTTACCTTCCTTCAGTTACATTCTCAGACTTGGGAATCGGGGGGAAGTAATAACAGGGAGGAAAACCAAGTAAAAGGAAGACAACATATCACTAGTCCGTGCTCCAAGAAATCAAACAAAGAAACTAAATCCCCTCCTGATTCACTTTCTAAGCAAGATAAAGTATTTGAGAAAACAATAGGATCATTAGAAGTTGAGGGAAGTACGAAGAACCCCCCAGAAAAAAAATAATTGACAAACCCTAGCTCCTCTATGAAGAAAGAACCCCTAGAATCAAAGGGGAAGAAACAAAAAGAAATTCATAAATAAGATATAGAACTTGTGGTCAAGGATGCAACATATAAGAAACCCTAGCAGAGTAAACAGAAGAAACCATGGGTGGAGGTTGTAGAACCAGTCACCTTGACAGCTGAGGTGTGACTAGATGAAAAAATCGATATTGTTCCTAAGAAGGGAAAAGGAATTTATTCCATGAGAAAAGGGAAGTGACGCCAATATCGACTCCACCTCCGCAATCGAAAGAGATCCCAAAAACATTAGATCTTCCAACCACTCAGCAAGGTCGGTGGTGGCACACCCGAAGCATGACTCGTCAACAATGTCCTCCTCAGGGTGCTCAAACCCTTGAGTCAGTGATTATTTTATCCTCTCTAGAGATAGAAACAAAGATTCCCTCTCAGGAACTTGTGGGAAAAAAGAAGCTAAACAAAACTTCACTTGAGGAGGAGGGTATTTTTGAAAAATCTGATGATCTTCAGAGTGATTTTCCACATAATGACTTTTCTAAGCAGGGGCCAACAACAGGAAAATGAGTGGTCGAGACAATGGTCAACCACACCCATGAGAAATTAACCCATAAGGGAAGTAGTTCACAGAAGCACAACCTACCTCCTGAGGATGTCTCTGGTCATGTTGAAAAGGAATTTCAATCTGAAGTTGGTAAAATGTAAAAGAATAATCTGAAGCTTAAAGAGAAGTATCATAACTATAAAACTATGTATCATCCTGTCAGGAAAGAGAATGAAATGTACAGGACTTAGAACTTGGATATGGTGTCAAAGAATGATAAGTTGGCCTTAGATAAAAAATGACTTGTTAGATGGAAGTTGAAGAAGTTGAGGCCTACTAAAGGATACAATGTTTATGAACAAGTCTATAGGTTTTGACAACATATAACAAAGAAAAATCATGGCCTAGAGGTTTTGGTTAGTGCGATGGGAATTGGAAAAAACAACGACCCCAATTTTGATGTGTGGCTGGTTGGAAGAAGAAATTTGCATAAGGACATGCATCCTCTCTATCATGGGGAGATGTTGGACCCTACTTTTTTCACCCTCTCGACACTTTATTATGCTACCTTTCATAATATCCTACTCCATTTTTATCTTTTTGACACCTCAAAACCATATTATATTTGTTAAATTGTTCCAGTTCATAAATGAAGGTAAGAGTCACAATTAGGACTATTTTTACATGTCTTTGTGTAGTTTAGATAGATGTTAAACGAATTCATACTCTTTTGACTCAATTTGACTAACATATTGCTAGGATTCCTAAATATGAGGATAGAGACTTGATGGAATTGACAGGTCACTGATGACCCAACATCTAGCTCGAGGTGCACTAGGAAACTATTCGATACCTAATTTTGTACTCCATTCTGTACCATATTCTAGATTTGGCATCAATCAAATTGATGGACATTCCAAGGCATCTTCTTATGTTTGTGATAACAGTAACAACACCTCCATCCTAAAGATAGTACCACGATCACATTTCTGTGGATACAATAGAATCAATGAGTGATCCTTGAGAATATATCTTATCTTAATTAAGCTTGGATCATACTTACATTATATTTATTGATTATTTGGTTAAATATATATTTAGTTTGTGATCTATTTAAGAGGTTCAAGCACCCGTGTTAGAGAGATAGCGAGCAAAATCAAGAAATAACTATGACTATGAACACTGTATAAATTTGTTTTAATTCAGTTTGGAACTGATGTGCTTATGCATTAACGAAGACTATAAATATATTGATATCAACTTCTATACTTATAAATTCATGTGTCTTTAATATATAATCTTATTTTGGTAATCTAAGTTGTCTAAGGTCATGGAAAGGGCCCACCATCGACCTTAGCCAAGTTCTGTAGTTATTTTTAGTTAGATAGAAAGTTATGTGTCAATTAGTATAGAGTAATTTCACTTTGAATATTTATTTCATTGTGGTTCTTAGAAAAATATTTTGTACTTAGAAGTGTGATTACACAAATTTTTTATATTTTGTAGATTTATATGTTCTTTCTTTTAAACTTACGGTGGATGATTGATTATCAAAAAGGTATATTTCTATCTAAGATTGCTTGATTTTATGAAATTATTTATCATAGAAGATTTCTTGTGTCTATAGGATTTTCTTTTATCAAACATTGTTGAGTTGGAATGAATATGTTTTAGCTAGAAATGTATTTTTGAAGGTCAGGATTTTAAATATCCCTAAGACTGAAACAAAACCTTTGATTCAAGTGAAATATCTTACTTACTGTGAATACAAAATTTCCAAGAAAGGACTCTGCAACCAAGGTTTGATACCTGAAAATTTCCATAGGATTTTGTGTGGACTGTAGATCACTTGTTTTATGCTCCAATTAGTTTTGAATGGATTTATGAAATCATAGAGATTTTTGAATGAATCTTTGAGTTTAAATCGAATAATTGTTTCTTAGCACTGTTGGAATTAACTTTCTATTTATAAGTTACAGGATACATAAATATTTTGTTTGACCCTACAGTTAGTTTCTTTTTGTGTGTAGATATTGAACGAAACAAATTAATTGAAATAAAATTTTGAATTTGAGTTATGGTATTATTAGGTTCGCTTCCAATAGGGCATTCAAGCATGAATTAGTTTGTGTGGTTGTTTAGGATAAATTGGTGATTCGAATTATTTGTTATTAGGAATAAATAATAGGATTCTTTACTTCAATATACTTTAATAAAGTAATGGAATAATTTTGAAATAGGGAAAAAGATTGGAATGAAGATTTGGTACTTATTTCAATGCTAGTTTGACCATAGGACAGTGAAATTGGATCTGAATCATCATATTTTGCAACTCTAATATTATGAATTCTAGATTGACATTTTTAAAATTATAGGGAATTAAAAGAACATATAAAACCATAACAATCAACTTGATTCTTAATGAAGCCCAATCCAAGAAGGTAGTTGTCTATTGGGGCATACCATGCCCTCGATGCCTGTTTGAGCACATAAAGAGCTCTCTTAAGCCTGCATACATGTGAATATTTGTTGAAATTCTAAAATCCCTCAGTTTTATCAAGATAAATCTCATGTAGGTTTTAAGCATGCACATAACTTACCTGTAAACGAATTCTTAAAACAGAAAAAAGTATAAAATGGCGAGAACATAAAACAAATATACACAAATATTTTCCCCTCGATCCCAAAAATAGGAATACCATATTGATTTTTCATTATATTTTTTTCAATGTTATAATACATTTATATATACATGTCGAAGCATTCATAAACCTCAATCTCCTAACCCTAAATTAGAACATAACTGTAGTTTCCTTGACCAGATCTACAAATACCATGGAAAAAAACCACCATGCCCAAAAACCATGCTTGAAAAACATGCACAAAACTAGGGGTAGGTCCACCCACCATCTTTTGGGCTGCCCAATGTTCTCCCACTTGTTGTTTTCTTTCTACACCGGGGATCATGGGAGAGCTTAGTCAATTATCCAGGGTTACAATGCCCATTGTTTTTCTACACCAGGAATACTTCTCGGTGCTTACAGACTTTATCAATGCATCTGCAACATTCTTCAAAGTGTCCAACTTTACCAACAACAAATTTTTATATTCAACCATATCCCTCACAAGGTGATACAAAACATTAATGTGCTTTGTCTTTGAATGATAAGTAGGGTTCTTTGCCAAGAAAATTTCACTTTGGTTGTCACTATCAATCATTATATCTCGGTGTACCAACCCCATACTTGAACATGATCTCTACAACCAAATTTATTCCTTTCTTTCATGAGATATTGTCATGTATTCAACCTCTGTAGTTGAAATTGACACTACAAACTCTCTCTTTCTCCTCCAAATAGGTTAAATATATACCCACTTGTAGATATTCTCTGATCAAAATGTCCATCACAGCTTGCATCTAATCCTAGTCTTCCTTGGTAGCATAGACCATAATCACCAGTGCCACGAAATTACCTGAAAACTCGCTTCACTGTTGTCCAATGTTCCTTCCCTGATTTTTACATAAACCTG
>CM076582.1:558312433-558419456 GCA_034641835.2 Pinus albicaulis
AATCTTGAGATAAGTAGTAATTAAGTGAATAAAAGGTGCTCAACAGTTTAATGCGAGCCCTTGGATGTAATAAGGGTAGAAATAGATAGATTCATCATGTAAAAGAAAAGATTGATCAGGGTTCGCAAGTCTAAATGCACCCTAATAAAGAAGACAAAATGGTAGTGTTAAGTAGATAGGGTAGGTAGATGGTGCTGCAAAGTGTTATCTGATGAATGGTGCTGCTACATGTTGGTTAATCATTTACTTTCATCAAAAAGTACTAAGGCAGGAAATACACTGGAAAATTACGGCAAGCAAAGTCAAATTCATTAACTTCCCTTATCACTTTTCCCCTCAAAAGTTTTACTAATTTCCCCCAAAGGACTAAGGTATTTGGAGATCAAAAGGGCTCAAGGCATTTCCTTGACTAACTTGACTTTTGGAGGACAGGCTGTATATATTTCAGCAGTCAAAAAGACCTAAGCACTTGAAATAATCCATCATTGTTATCTTCCATCTTTAACTTTTTCAAAAGTAAAATTCTATTTTACTTTGGAAACTGATGCAACATTCCATAAAATTCCTCAAAACAACTTGTTATTCTAAGTTAAGTGTTGAAGATAAAATGTTGCAATTTACTTCATAAGTTATCACTTTCTTAGATGTACAAAGATGTTTTGATTTTCCTTGTCCTTTTTCATATTAAAATTGATTTTACTATACTAAATCCCTAGTGAAATCCCTTTTCCTAAGTATATAACTCCCTTTTCTAATAAATATCCCCAAAACCCTTTATTATAATGTTTTACCAAAGTATATATTCCCGCACATTGAAAATAAAACCCCGCTTTATAAACCCTTTGGTGAAATATATCGTTATACCATTAATCCCCGCCCTATGGTGAATTAGTTATGTATTGATTAATTTACCATATAATAAAAATATATATATATAAAAAAAGCGTTAGACATGCAATATGTGTGTTTAACACCAAAACACGAATAAAAATTCGATGGAGTCTTGCGCCACCGTGGTCCGTCCACGTGGCATTCCTCTTAAGCCAACTCCGCCGCGACCCTTTACTTTTGCGTATGGGATTAATTAGTTATTTGAACTAATTAACAGCCTTTCACTTACCAATCGAAATCCTCCCGAGGCGATTAAATAAAAGTTAAACGCATTTAAATCCCGCCGGGCCCACTTTTCAATCCCCCGCATGTTTCCCATTCCATCAGCCGTCGGATCATCTATCCGTTGATCAACGGTCATGATCAATCCCGCTGCCCATCCCGTGTGAGTTCTTTAACCAGCGGGGAATGGGTGGTTTTGACTAGTCAGACCATCCACGTGGCATTAAAACTATGGAATCGCTCCCCCCGCGACTTTTACCGCCTTCGTCCATAAGCGGTGCGGGCTCACCGCTTACCACTTACCGCATACCGCCGGCCCCACTTCCCTACGTCACCCCGTACGTCAATGACGTCATCACCTCGAAAAAAAACAAAAACCCTTTTGACTTGTAAATAAGCCATTTTTCGTGTTTTTTCAGTTATTTTTAGTTTCTGAAAGCGACAGAGCTCCCGCTGCAATTTTCAAATTTCACTGCAAATACACCAATTTACTACGAAATTCCGCTGCGCCCGTGTTGAAGAACGTCCCCGCCATTGCTCATTACCTGTTAAAGAACCAGTTTCCATCTAAAAACAGGTATTTATCATTTCGCGCCCCGACTGCAAGTCAAGCTTAGTTCCTTTGTTTTTTCTCTGAAAAAGTGGTTAAAAATCCTCTCTGAGTCCTCATTGAAGATTTAAAACCCGTGAATTTGCTTCCCAAACCTGCGAATTGTTCCAATTTCCTCTTTTGTCAGATATCCCGCCCGGTCTGCAAGAAAAAACGAAAACCTCCATTTTGAATCCACAAGAACCAAAATGGAGGCCCCGACAGCTTTAAATATCACTCCATTGAATGCTCCTCACCGAGATTTGGACTATTTACCCCTGGTAGATGAAGATTTCCAAATTAAAGACCTGGGTTTCAATGAAAATCCCCGATTGAGTTTCTGTCGCTGTAGAGACGAATTCTCAAAAGGGCAAGACCTCATAGGGTTATGGGAATCCAATCTCCCAAGATATCTTATTCCTTCAATCCACATTTTCCCTGAAATCATTCATTACTGTCATGCAAACTATGATCCCGCACAAAGAGCTGTATTAGCTCCTGATCAAAGTGTTCTGTTCCCTATCACACCTCAGTCTATCAATGCTATGTTACAATTTGAGCCAGAGCAAGAATTAGCACCTTTATCCATGGAAGGGTTGATTGAGAAAACCAGACAATTAACCCCAGAGAAATTAAAAGCAATGTGTCAGTATTTCATGTTACCTGAGCATTAGCCAAAAGGGACTCCCCCCTATGGTTTTTACTTTTTTAATACATTGGGAAGGCTTATTGTGAATGTAATATCTTTTGTTTTAGGATTCAATACCAGTGAGTATGTAGATGAGATAACTCTGGCTTTGCTATCCATCTTTACCCCTGGGCAGCCTCCTGAGATTAAGTATGATTATGCTTCCTTCATTGCCAACAAAATCCATGATCAATTTTTAAGGCTAGATATTGAAAAGGTTTTTAAGTACTCCTCGGTTATCTATCATCTCATGATCTTTTATCAGTCAGACAGATTCCCTTTCCCTGTTCAGAAACTTGATGCTAAAAGTAATCCCAGGCTTGTTATTTTTTGGTCCCCCATCATTCATTTGTCCTCTGACTCTCCCTACTCTTATTCAGAATTCATTGATCAGTTTGTACATCCTGCTACAACTTTGTTAACAGGAGTTTCTCCCCCCAGGCTTAGTACCGAAATTAGAAAGACCTTGCAATTGTCAAAGAGTTATAAAGTTGGGGATTGGTACTTGTACCAAAACCATACAGTCATCAGGATTTATGGATGTGAATTACATCCATTCAAGTTACCCAGATATGTACCAATGAGAATTTTTTCTTTGGAATACTTTAGGCAGATGAATAACTCAGATGTAATCCATTTCTGCAATGTAAAGAAGAAAGCACAGTTAAGGATCAAAAGCCAGTTAGGTCCTTTCATTTGCAATTCTAGAGAGGCTGAGAGAGATGCAGAACTTATATTAGAGAGAAAATTCCAGACATCTTTCCGTTGGGTCCCTTATGACCCCTTTGGTTTCATTTGTGAAAGAAGGTTAAAAAATAAGTCATCTCCTTATGTACATCACAGAATTCCTGACATAGAACAGTATGCAAATCAAGATGAATGTGTTAAAGGAACACTTGTTGAAGAGGGAAGTGGAGCTGACAAATTGAATAAACTTATGAAAGATGTTGAGAAGAAATTTGACCTAGAAACATATGATCAAATGCAGGTACCCTACATTGGCACATCTTCAGCAGCCACTCTACAACAAGCTCTATAGGAAGATAGTCCATCAGTAGCAGCAGAACCCAAGGGTAAAGGAAAAGAACCTATAGTTCAGGTCATTGAAACCCTGGTCATGGCAGAAAAATCACAGAGTTCCAAAGCACCAGAACCATCTCAGGCTTCTCACACACCAGCAAAGCAAATCCAAGTTCCAGAGATGCAAAATCCACTGAATGTGGAAATAGGGAAAAAGAGGCTAGCTCCAGATACCACACCTTCAAAAGGAGCCCCACAAGTTTATCAAGCTAAAAAACACAAGTCTGATCCACCTCCAGATATAGAAATTATAGATGAAGTATTTGATGATGGTAGAGAAGATAGTCAGCAAACAGGTACAGCAAGTGAAACAAACATAAGCCAGAAAGGGATACAAAAGCAATTAAGCACTGAAGTATCTTCTTTCAGACCGCCAAAGACAGATACTGGAGACATAAAGAAAACCTTCATTAATATCAAAACAAAGAATGATCCATTGAAAATGAAGGTATACGATCAGTATATGAAGATGGCTCCTCATAATCAGCAAAGGCTGATGTCTGCATTTGATCTTTCACAAGGTAAAATGCTAATGAGCCACTTTAAAGCAAAGGTGCCAAAGCCAACCTCAGCAACAGATTACATCAGAACAAATTTTGAAGTTTTAGCAAAAGATATCCATCCCCTGGATCAGATAGAGCTTCATAGACAAACAGGGGAAATGGTTTATTCTACTCTCACCAACAAAGCTATGGCAGCTTTAACGCTGCAAGATTCCTTGAATAATACTACTGCACAATTGAAGATTGAGAGGGCCTCCTCACAGGCCAAGGACAATAGAATAAAGTCGCTAGAAGAGATCATCATTGGTTTGGGTCACAATCCAAAAGACATTAAAGGTATTGAGGCATTGGTAAAAAAGAAAGAGGATGATATAGCTGCACTCAGAAAACAGCTGAAACTACCAGCCTCGAGGCACCCTCAGACACAGGAATTTATAAAAGGAAATTCACAGGAAGAAATGATGGAGTTGCTCTTGAATTTGACAGAGCGACTAAATGAAACAGAAAAGGAGTTGGAAAAAGCATTGCAGGAACAGGAAAATATCAAGCAGACTTCAACAACAGGTACTACGACTACAGGACAGCAGGAACAACCATCTCAGGTAAACATTTCTAATTTGAATTATGAGGATTTAATTAAACAGATGGAGAGTTTGCAGCTAAAGGTCACAGAACTCCAAGAAACAAAATTACAATTAACAAAATTGGAGGGAAAATATGACACATCCAAAAAGACAGTTGCTGACAACCTCAGGGAAATAAAAAGATTGGAAAAATTGGTTGAGGCTTTGCAAAAAGATCTTTCACTGGAAAAGCCTCTGAAAGAAATAAATGATATTCTTTGGTGCAACATCATTGAATTAATAAGAGGTATTTGGCCCTCCATTCAAGCTATTTTTGAGCAAAATGAATTAGTCAAGATAGCACAAGAAGAAATAAATAAAACTAGACATGAATTAAGGGGCAAGCCGGAGCAGGCCCAGCAGATCATTCAATTTTTGAATTCCAGAACAAAACAACAGCTTGCATTGTTAGGAATTGATGACAGAACAGGTGTAGTTTTGGAAGCAAAGAGAGTTTTCACCAAGAGGACTTTCATGCAAAATCTCAGAAAAAATTATCGCTGACAATTTGTTGTATCTCGCTTTGGTAATTTAACTATTTAGACTGATGAATTGCCAAGTCCACATGCTCAAGAGGATCATCGTAGACTTGAAACCTATGAGAAAAGAATAAAAGCTCGTGCTAAAAATACAGCTATAGGTTCTACTAGCTCATCAGAACCTGCATAACCAACTGGGAAAAGTATTTATGAAAAAGTGAGGAATCTATTTCATCTGGAGCATGAAATAAAGTATCTATTTCCGAACGAGCCCACTTTTTATAAACTTACTGAAGCAGATGAAACTTTAAGGAAACTCAGAAGAACAATGATACCAGATGATCAGTGGTGGAAAGAAATGCTGGAAGTTTTGTAAAAGTTGTTTTCAGGATGAGATTTTATCTTTACTATCAAGTAAATGGTAAAAACAGAAAAGCAGATGAAAGAGTATCAGATGAAAGGTTAAAGAGTATCCGTAAGAAGAAAGAGTATTCGATAAGCCAAAGAAATACTCAAAGGACAGCACAGATTCCTATTTTAAGCACTTATCTTTAGCACGTCCATGAAAAAAGGAACAGCACATCAGCCGTTACCCATTATTCTATTTACGAGACCATGTATCTCTTGTTGTTTGTAAATATCCTTTAAGTCAGCCTGGATGATTGGCTAGGATAGCGTAAGATTGTTAGGATTATTTTGTGTATAAATAAACCCTCAAAGAGAGTGTTGAGGGTGGATTCTATTACTCTGCTGTAACATTGAGATTTTCGGAATAAAAGCTTTTGGAGAAATTTAATTGTGGCTTACTGGATGACGATTTGAAGCACTGGACTTGTTGCAGGATTCATGTGTTGGACTACAGTTCAATAAGTGTTTCTACCCTTTGTCTGAAATTTTATATTAGTTTATAATACCATCATATCCATTTCTGAATAATTTACATAAAGGATTGAAGCAGAATTTGCTTAATTGTACTCTGTTTTCAAATGTGATTGTTCCTAAATGTTTTCTTCTAAATTAGCTATAAGCATGAATTCTTAAATGCTCCTGCTTCGCTAATTTAAGCACTGTTGATTGCTATAATAAAGAATCCTTTATTGCTCTTTGTTTGTAGTCAATTCACTTCTTTCCTTTGAACATGGTGAAAGATTCTTAGCTGCCTTTCATCCCTTCAAGACCATCCATCCACTTTAAATTTTAAGGATTGTTCTCTGTCTAGCTATCTTGCCCTGTAATACCATCTTGTGTTTAGAAAAGAAATCCAGTAAAGCCATCCTTAGACTCCATAGCCCAATGGACTGAAAGCCCTCAACCTTGCCCTTAGTTTGTGGATTCCACCATTTCCCAAAACAAACTTTGAATCTATAACTAGCCTAAAACCTTCTAAGAACAAAGATAAATCATAAAGAGAGAGCCCTCTCTGGATGCAGATTGGCTAGATTCTGCATCTAAAAGATTGGTTTGTGGTTACCTCGGGTATAATTTCCTCTTACACAACTTCTAGGAAAACCTGAGTGATAACATAGTGGCGACCATACTGAGGATCTGAATCAATTTTACTTGTTAATATTGTTCAAATATAAGCTATAGACAGAGTCTGAAGATCAGCCAGGTAGCCTTTGAAATTGCTTTTGCTTTGCAAATGCAAAAGTAAATAAATGTTGTTTCAGTCTATCTCTGATTTAGCTTATATGTTGAATCTTAGTTTCAAATTTTTCAATCAGATTCTCTAGTTTAAACAGATCTTTGAGGAAATCTTAATCACATATCATTATTTCTTAAAGAATTTGTAGAAGTTGTATTTATTTTTCAATTAAAACCCAAAATCCAAAAAACACATATTCTAAGAAAACTGGCTTCAGAAAGGATTCGACATACTAGGTCAAACCCTGACCCCAATCCACCACCAATATTTGAAAATCCAAATCTGATCCCTAGGATTCTTAGAAGACAAGGAAGTCAAGAAATTTCTGAAAGAGGAAGTCAGGAAAGTACAGGAAGTTCTAGACCACTCTCTAGATCTGCATCCTGTCCTGTGAAAATTATTTATATTGATGACATTCCTTTTGATGCACGATTTGAAACATCTTTGTTTGTGAATTTTTCTGAGACTGAATTATCTAGATTAATTCCAGATCCTTTGTTCTTTGAAGATTTGCAATACAGATTTGTTTCACATCATCTTGACAGAGAATTGCATAACTCCATTCAGTCTGAGCAAGCCTTTGAAGAAAGCTCAAACATTTCTGTGATAACTGAAGCATCTCCGAGCTCAGCCACTTTTCAAACACCTGTTAGACCTCCATCTCCTCCTGTTAGACCTCCATCTCCTCCCGTAAGACCACCTTCTCCTCCTACTAGACCAGCTACTCCTGTCACTCCACTTTATCTTCCAATGGCTAATCGATATGCCCCTTTACAGTTACCAGCCAACCCTCCAGCTTTACCACAAGACTACCAAAGTAAGATCACACCTTTTGACGGATCAGGTACCTACACAGCTCAACAACACACCAAAAGAATGACAGATTACTTTGAGTTTTATGAGATTGATACTGATAATATCCGGATGAGAATTTTTGTACAGAGTCTTACTGGAGAAGTTAGAACTTGGTTTAGGGCTCTCACCCCTAACAGTATTGATGATCTAGAAGCTTTGTATAGGGAATTTTTGAACAGATGGGAGAAAAAGAAGGATCCTCTCCAGATCCTTTCAGAATTCGAAAAATTAAGAAGAATACCAAATGAGACCGTACAAGATTACATCATAAGATTCAATGAATCATATAATGCAGTTCCTTTAAACCTAAGGCCCCCACCTAATAACGTGTTGGTCAAATTTCCAGATGGTTTTGATTCCGATATAGCTTATTCTCTTAGGGAAAGAGCTCCACAAACGCTAGAGGAAATGCAAAGCATAGTGGTGAGCGTAGAAGCAAATCTGATAGAAAAACGAGCCAGAGCTAGGGCAGAGAGAAGAATGCCTATGAATGAAGAACCTTCAGCTTTTGAAAAGAAGCTGGATGTAATCATTAAAGGTATGGAAAGATTGGGTGATAGAGTGGAAACCATTGAAAGAAAGTCTGCTACTGATAACCAGAATGTTGCAAGAAACCCAAACTTTAGGAGGAATCTGAACCAAAATATTGGAAAGAATGTCCCTGATCAAAACATTAGACCACCTTTCCAAGAAAACTTTGTTGAAGGTTCAACCTCAGAAGAACCTACAGAAGATGTAGAAATAAACAATGTCAATGAGGACAAAGATGAACCGGAAGTCTTCCTATCTCAGGATGATCAAGAGAATCATATCCTTGAAACATTCCACACTCATTCAGGGGAGACTTTTGATTTCAAAGAAGGCTATGACACAGCAATCTACGAGGTTCATAAGCAGTACAACTTGAGAAGTAGACGGATAGATGTACCAGAGAAAAATAAACAGAAAACCACAAAACAAAATGTCAAAGGTAAACAAAACATTCCCCCTGTACAAAACATTCCCCAAATACAAATTTTGCCTAGGATAACTCCCAGTTTTTCAAATCCAATAATTGAAGATGTCTCTGATAACCAACCAAATAACAAACAACAATCCAATACATCTCCTCATGTAGGAACTGTAGAATAAACAGTAGAGGTTAGTCTTGAAACATCTTCAAAACAAAACTTCATTCATGAAAAAGAGAAAAATATTGAAGACCCAATAAACAGAGAAAACCCAACTGTGCAAAACACTAAAACTCAAACAGAAAAACCCTTTAATCTAGAGGCTGAAATAGGCAAACTCAAGATAGCTGTTCCTTTATCAGAATTGGCTAAACATGATGTCTATAGGAGTCAGATTTCCAAGTCTTTAAACATTAACATTACTGGATTGGATGATTTAGTAAATATTCTTGATGATCAACCCAAACTTCTTTTTGGCCCTGAGGTTAATGGCAAACCAGAAAGTGGAGGGACTCCTCCATTTTATGTAAGCCTGAATGTTCACGACAAGATACTCCATAATGCAATGCTTGATTCTGGAGCATCTCACAATTTGATGCCAAAAGCAATAATGGAAAGATTGAATCTAGATATTACCAGACCGTACAAAGATTTGTTTTCATTTGATTCCAGTCAGGTAAAATGTTTAGGTTTAATTAAAGATCTGTGTGTCACTTTGGTTCAATACCCTGCTAAGTCTGTTTTAATGGACATAGTAGTTGTTGATATTCCACCTAAATATGGTATGTTATTGTCTAGGTCTTGGGGTGCTAAACTTGGAGGATCTATTCAATTAGACATGTCTTATGCAACTATTTCAGTATTTGGTCAGCCTAAAAGATTATATAGAGAAACTTTGATGAAGTACTTAGTGAGTAGCCATGAGAAGCCTGAAAACTTCCCTGTTTCTTCTGTACATTCTGACATGGATTCTTTTATTTTATACAATGCTGAGTCAGATCTTCCTACTGAAATAGAAGCTCCTGAAATGGAAATCATAAACAAAACCACTGTTAAAATTAATGAAATTTCTGAAAACAAAGAAACACCAGATGACCAAGAAATACCTGAAAAAACTAAACAACTAGCTCCTGTCAGAAAATACGTTAAAACAATTGATGAAGATTATGAACATGAAATTCTAGGGCATTTAGAGTTTGATGGCTCAGTAAACAGACTAGGGGCAGGAGCTGGGATTTGGTTACACAATGTGGAGAACAATCATGCAGAGGGTCATGCTTATAGGTTAAATTTCAAATGCACTAACAACATGGCAGAGTATGAAGCTCTTTTATTAAGGCTTAAACATGTCAAGAAGTTAGGAGGCATTAGGGTATCAATCATAGGTGACTCTGAACTAATCATCCAACAGATTAAAGGAGAATGTGCAACAAAGGACATGAGACTGAAACAATACCGAGAGACAGTTGTAGAGATTCTCAACACATTTCTACAAGCCCAACTTGCCAAAATTCCCAGGAAACAAAACTTGCATGCTCACGGTTTAGCAATGTTTGCTAGTACATGCAAGTTGCCTTTTGATCCTAATCATCAGTTTTCAGCTGAGATAAGGCACAGGCCTGCAATACCAGACAATCTTTTGAATTGGCAAGTATTTGTGAATAACAATCAAATCAATAATTTCTTGACACTTCAGAATGAGTTTTCTAACTGTAATATAGATGAAGACGTAACTGTTGATGAATTTAATCAAGAAAAAGAACAAAAAATAGAAATTTCAAGAGAAAATGCAATTCACATGCTGCATCCAACCACATTCACTGAAAAAGACATGCGAAATTTGAAACAAATGGAATTTGATAAGATCATAGATGAAACAGAAATCATCAATTTAAAAGATAATCAATTACCCAAAGGATTAACACCTTTGGAAGATCTATTCGACTGAAATGATATTCCATTCAGACCTAAAATGGAACCTGTTAAGGCTGATATGGAAGAATGCAACTTAGGAACACCAGAACATCCCAAAATAGTTAAGTTGTCCAAATCCCTCCCAAATGAACAAAAGGTGAAATATTTTGAACTATTAAAAGAATTTCAGGATGTTTTTGCTTGGAGTTATGAAGACCTCAAATCTTATGATACATCCATCATTCAACACACTATACCTTTGAAACCAGACCAGAAACCTTTTAAACAAAAGCTTAGGAGAATTAATCCTGTTTTATTACCCTCAATTGAAAAGGAAATCAAAAGAATGTTTGAACCAGGGATTATATCTCCTATCAGATTTTCAGAATGGGTTTCTAACCTAGTACCAACCAGAAAAAAGACAGGAGAAATCAGACTGTGTGTTGATTTAAGGAATGTGAATAAAGTTTCTTTAAAAGACAACTATCCTCTACCTAAAATGGATCACATTCTGCAAAGGGTAGTGGGATCTTCGAGAATATCACTACTGGATGGATTTTCAGGGTACAACCAGATTCTGGTTCATCCTGATGATCAGGATAAAACAGCATTTACCACACCATGGGGTGCGTTTAAATATGTCAAAATGCCATTTGGACTCAAGAATGCAGGAGCTACCTTTCAAAGAGCGATGGACATTGCTTTTGCTAAAGAGATACATGATTTTCTGGTTATTTACTTAGATGATTTGACCGTTTTCTCTAAAACAGATCAAGAACATTTAGATCACCTAAGGCAAGTATTTATAAAGTGCAGAAAATATGGAATTTCTTTAAACCCTAAGAAGTCATTGTTTGGTTTGGAAGAAGGAAAGCTTTTAGGGCATATCATTTCTAAATATGGCATTAGGATTGATCGAGAAAGAATTCAAGCAATTTTGCAAATACCCCACCCCAGAAACATAAAAGAATTGCAAGCATTTATAGGAAAAATCAACTTCTTGAGAAGATTTATTTCTAGTCTAGCAGAGTTACTTAGATTACTGACTAACATGTTGAGGAAAGATTCAAGCATTGACTGGACTGTAGAAGCCAAACAATCATTTGAGGAAATTAAAATGGCTTTAACAAGGACACCAGTTCTGACCAGTCCTAAATTTGATAGAGACTTTATTATTTTTTCATTTGCTTCTGAACATACTGTTGCAGCTGTTTTACTTCAAAAAGATGACCAAGGGTGTGAAAAGCCAATAGCATTTTTTAGTAAAGCATTGAGGGATGCACCTCTAAAGTACAATATTATGGAAAAACAGGCTTTTGCATTGGTAAAAGCAATCAAAGATTTCAGAGTTTACATATTATATTCTCATGTGATAGCATATGTGCCTAATGCAGTAGTTAAAGATATTTTGACTCAAGATGGCATTGAGGGTAAACGAGGTAAGTGGATAGCTACCATTTTAGAATATGATATTGAGATTAAACCAACCAAACTGATAAAAGGCCAAGGTTAGCACAACTTATGACAGAAACCAATTGCCAAGCCTTAGATATCAATGAACTGGATAACGAGCAGGAGATGGCGACTCCTCAGATCAGTCAAGCTTTCTTAGATTCACCCTGGTATACTGATATAATTAATGTTTTATTAAACCTGCAAGCTCCTCCAGGGTTGTCCAGAACCAAGCAAAGATTTTTAAAAATGACATCTTTGAAATATTTTATTTTAGATAGCACTTTATTTTGGAAAAATCATGAAGGAATTTTGTTGAATTGTCTCTTAAAAGATGAAGCTGATAAAGTGCTTAATGAATTTCATGCAGGGGATTGTGGAGGACATCTCTACTGGAAAAACACTGCAGACAAGATCTTAAGGGCTAGCTTTTACTGGCCAACATTATTTTCTGATGTAAAGAAATTTGTAACAAGTTGTCACAAATGTCAGATATTTGAGGGTAAAAGAAAGTTGTTACCTCTACCTTTAAAACCAGTTTCCACAGAAAGACCCTTTCAACAATGGGGATTAGATTTTATCGGAGAAATTCACCCCCCTTCTTCAGGGCAACATAGATGGATTTTAACTGCTACAGACTATTTCACCAAATGGATTGAAGCCATCCCATGTAGACAGTCCAATGATTCTGTAATCATAGGGTTTCTTGAAACCAACATACTTTCAAGATTTGGATGTCGAGAAAAGATTATAACAGACAATGCTGCTGCATTTAAATCAAAGAAAATGATTAGTTTCTGCCATAAATATCATATTACTTTAGGCCATTCAACAGCCTATTACCCCCAGGGTAATGGACTAGCAGAATCCTCCAATAAGAGTTTGATCAATATCATTAAGAAATTGTTGGAGGAAAATAAAAAGAACTGGCATAAGAAACTGACCAATGCATTATGGGCAGATGGACTTACAACCAAGAAATCCATTGGGACTAGTCCATATGAGTTAGTTTATGGTCTGGAAGCAAGATTCCCATCATCTTTAGGAATCCCTGTCATGAAATTACTTCAGGAGGCTCAAGTGGAGCCAAATGACATTCAAAGAAGAATTAATCAAAAAATCCACCTGCAACAAACCAGAGAAGAGGTATACCAAAGATCACAAGTCTTACAGGAAAAGCTAAAGAAAATGTTTGATAAAAGGACTAAAGCAGAGGATTTTCAGTTAGGGGACAAGGTCCTAAGATGGGATTCTAGAAGAGAAGAAAAAGGAAAACATGGAAAGTTTGACTTCTTGTGGAAAGGGCCTTATATCATTCATGCCTTGCAGGGAAACAACACTTACTTTTTGAAGGACTTGGACAATTCAGAAGTTGAAGAAGGACCAGTCAATGGTCGAATGCTTAAGCATTATTTTGATCCAATTTACTAGAATGTTTTAATGTTTCTAACTTGTACATAATATATTGTTTGCTTGTTTTATTTTTATGCAGTTTGGATTGGATGGTGACTTCTTGGAATTGAAGCCCGAAGTGAAGGCCCTAAGTTCCAAAAGTTTCACTATCATATGTAAAATAAAGCTACCAGAAGGAGGAAGATTTCATACTTTCAGTTTGAAGACATTTTGAGGCATCTGACCTGTTGTTCTTGACTTTCCACAAGGAAAAGCCATCCCCAAGTGGAGCCAGTGTTAGCCTCCTATATCAATAGGTTTCATCTTTCATGATTGTCTTGATGGAAATGTGGAATATGTTCAAACCTTCTTACTTGAGCAAAGGTGTTCCATATTCTTGAAAACCAAAAAAAAAAAATCAAAAAATTCAAAAAATGTAAAGAGGGTATACCCTAAAAGAAAGATCAAAGGGTAAAAAGAATAAAAATGGTCAAAAAGAGAAAAAATGAACCCCAAGCAAAAAATGGACCAAGGAAAGTGTGCAAATCCAAATGCCACTAATTTTTACTCCGTTGTAATAAATCAATTGTGTGCAGCTTGTGAAACTTTTGCCACAATTCATGAATAAGTCAAACTGTTTAAACTTGGCTTAGTCATATTTCAATTTCATGTTATAGATTAGAGAATAAATATCTAGCCAAACAGTTTAATCTTGGCGGATAAGTAGCTAGGTAGAGTGAATAAAAGGTGCTCAACAGTTTAATCTGAGCCCTTGGATGTAATAAGGGTAGAAATAGATAGATTCATCATGTAAAAAGAAAATATTGATCAGGGTTTGCAAGTCTAAATGCAGCCTAATAAAGAAGACAAAATGGTAGTGTTAAGTAGATAGGGTAGGTAGATGGTGCTGCAAAATGTTATCTGATGAATGGTGCTGCTACATGTTAGTTAATCATTTACTTTCATCAAAAGTACTGAAGCAGAAAATACACTGAAAAATCACAGCAAGCACAGTCAAATTCATTAACCTCCCCCATCATTTTTCCCCCTCAAGAGTTTTACTAATTTCCCCAAAAGTACTAAGGTAATTGGAGATCAAAGGGGCTCAAGGCATTTCCTTGACTTCTGGAGGGACCGGACCCTCGGCCTAATGATCAAAAAGACCTAAGCACTTGAAATAATCCATCATTGTTATCTTCCATCTTTAACTTTTTCAAAAGTAAAATTCTATTTTACTTAGGAAACTGATGCAACATTCCATAAAATTCCTCAAAACAACTTGTTATTCTAAGTTAAGTGTTGAAGATAAAATGTTGCAATTTACTTCATAAGTTATCACTTTCTTAGATGTACAAAGATGTTTTGATTTTCCTTGTCCTTTTTCATATTAACATTTGATTTTACTATATTAAATCCCTAGTAAAATCCCTTTTCCTAAGTATATAACTCCATTTTCTAATAAATATCCCCAAAACCCTTTATTATAATGTTTTACCAAAGTATATATTCCCGCACATTGAAAATAAAACCCCGCTTTATAAACCCTTTGGTGAAATATATCGTTATACCATTAATCCCCGCCCTATGGTGAATTAGTTATGTATTGATTAATTTACCATATAATAAAAATATATATAAAAAAAAAACGTTAGACATGCAATATGTGTGTTTAACACCAAAACACGAATAAAAATTCGATGGAGTCTTGCGCCACCGTGGTCCGTCCACGTGGCATTCCTCTTAAGCCAACTCCGCCGCGACCCTTTACTTTTGCGTATGGGATTAATTAGTTATTTGAACTAATTAATAGCCTTTCACTTACCAATCGAAATCCTCCCGGGGCGATTAAATAAAAGTTAAACGCATTTAAATCCCGCCGGGCCCACTTTTCAATCCCCCGCATGTTTCCCATTCCTTCAGCCGTAGGATCATCCATCCGTTGATCAACGGTCATGATCAATCCCGCTGCCCATCCCGTGTGAGTTCTTTAACCAGCGGGGAATGGGTGGTTTTGACTAGTCAGACCATCCACGTGGCGTTAAAACTATGGAATCGCTCCCCCCGCGACTTTTACCGCCCTCGTCCATAAGCGGTGCGGGCTCACCTCTTACCACTTACCGCATATCGCCGGCCCCACTTCCCTACGTCACCCCGTACGTCAATGACGTCATCACCTCGAAAAAAACAAAAACCCTTTTGACTTGTAAATAAGCCATTTTTCGTGTTTTTTCAGTTATTTTTAGTTTCTGAAAGCGACAGAGCTCCCGCTGCAATTTTCAAATTTCACTGCAAATATACCAATTTACTCCGAAATTCCGCTGCGCCCGTGTTGAAGAACGTCCCCGCCATTGCTCATTACCTATTAAAGAACCAGTTTCCATCTAAAAACAGGTATTTATCATTTCGCGCCCCGACTGCAAGTCAAGCTTAGTTTCCTTTGTTTTTTCTCTGAAAAAGTGGTTAAAAATCCTCTCTGAGTCCTCATTGAAGATTTAAAACCTGTGAATTTTCTTCCCAAACCTGCGAATTGTTCCAATTTCCTCTTTTGTCAGATATCCCGCCCAGTCTGCAAGAAAAAACGAAAACCTCCATTTTGAATCCACAAGAACCAAAATGGAGGTCCCGACAGCTCTAAATATCACTCCATTGAATGCTCCTCACCGAGATTTGGACTATTTACCTCTAATAGATGAAGATTTCCAAATTAAAGACCTGCATTTTGATGAAAGTCCCCGTTTGAGCTTCTATCGCTGCAGAGACGAACACTCAAAGGGGCAAGATCTTATAGGGTTGTGGGAATCCAATCTCCCAAGGTATTTTATTCCTACAGTCCACATTTTCCCTGAAATCATTCATTACTGTCATGCAAACTATGATCCCGCACAAAGAGCTGTATTAGCTCTTGATCAAAGTGTTCTGTTTCCTATCACACCTCAGTCTATCAATGCTATGTTACACTTTGAGCCAGAGCAAGAATTAGCACCTTTATCCATGGAAGGGTTGATTGAGAAAACCAGACAATTAACCCCAGAGAAATTAAAAGCAATGTGTCAGTATTTCATGTTTTGAGCATAAACAAGGACTCTACTATGGTTTCTTTTCAATCAATTGGGAAGGCTTATTGTGAATGTAATATCCTTTGTCTTAGGATTCAATACCGGTGAGTATGTAGATGAGATAACTCTGGCTTTGCTATCTATCTTTACCCCTGGGAAGCCTCCTGAGATTAAGTATGATTATGCTTCCTTCATTGCCAACAAAATCCATGATCAATTTTTAAGGCTAGATGATGAAAAGGTTTTCAAGTACTCCTCAGTTACCTATCATCTCATAATTTTCTATCACTCAGACAAATTCCCTTTCCCTGTTCAGAAACTTGATGATAAAGGTAATCCCAGGTCTGTTATTTTTTGGTCCCCCATCATTCATTTGTCCTCTGATTCTCCCTACTCTTATTCGGAATTCATTGATCAGTTTGTACACCCTGCTACAACCTTGTTAACAGGAGTTTCTCCCCCCAGGCTTAGTACTGAGATTAGAAAGACCCTGCAATTGTCAAAAAGTTATAAAGTTGGGGATTGGTACTTGTACCAAAACCATACAGTCATCAGGATTTATGGATGTGAATTACATCCATTCAAGTTACCCAGATATGTACCAATGAGAATTTTTGCTTTGGAATACTTTAGGCAGATGAATAACTCAGATGTAATCCATTTCTGCAATGTAAAGAAGAAAGCACAGTTAAGGATCAAAAGCCAGTTAGGTCCTTTCATTTGCAATTCTAGAGAAGCTGAGAGAGAAGCAGAACTTTTATTAGAGAGAAAATTCCAGACATCTTTCCGTTGGGTCCCTTATGACTCCTTTGGTTTCATTTGTGAAATAAGGTTAAACAATAAGTCATCTCCTTATGTACATCACAGAATTCCTGACATAGAACAGTATGCAAATCAAGATGAATGGGTTAAAGGAACACTTGTTGAAGAGGGAAGTGGAGCTGACAAATTGAATAAACTTATGAAAGATGTTGAGAAGAAATTTGACCTAGAAACATATGATCAAATGCAGGTACCCTACATTGGCACATCTTCAGCAGCCACTCTACAAAAAGCTCTACAGGAAGATAGTCCATCAGTAGCAGCAGAACCCAAGGGTAAAGGAAAAGAACCTGTATTTCAGGTCATTGAAACCTTGGTCATGGCAGAAAAACCACAGAGTTCCAAAGCACCAGAACCATCTCAGGCTTCTCCCACACCAGCAAAGCAAATCCAAATTCCAGAGATGCAAACTCCACTGAATGTGGAAATAGGGAAAAAGAGGCTAGCTCCAGATACCACACCTTCAAAAGGAGCCCCACAGGTTTATCAAGCTAAAAAACACAAGTCTGATCCACCTCCAGATGTAGAAATTATAGATGAAGTATTTGATGATGGTAGGGAAGATAGTCAGCAAACAGGCACAGCAAGTGAAACAAACATAAGCCAGAAAGGGATACAAAAGCAATTAAGCACTAAAGTATCTTCTTTCAGACCGCCAAAGACAGATACTGGAGACATTAAGAAAACCTTCATTAATATCAAAACAAAGAATGATCCATTGAAAATGAAGGTATACGATCAGTATATGAAGATGGCTCCTCATAATCAGCAAAGGCTGATGTCTGCATTTGATCTTTCACAAGGTAAAATGCTAATGAGCCACTTCAAAGAAAAGGTGCCAAAGCCAACTTCAGCAGCAGATTACATCAGATCAAATTTTGAAGTTTTAGCCAAAGATATCCATCCCCTGGATCAGATAGAGCTTCATAGACAAACAGGGGAAATGGTTTATTCTACTCTCACCAACAAAGCCATGGCAGCTTTAACGCTGCAAGATTCCTTGAATAATACTACTGCACAATTGAAGATTGAGAGGGCCTCCTCACAGGCCAAGGAAAATAGAATAAAGTCGCTAGAAGAGATCATCATTGGTTTGGGTCACAATCCCAAAGACATTAAAGGTATTGAGGCATTGGTAAAAAAGAAAGAGGATGATATAGCTGCACTCAGAAAACAGCTGAAATTACCAGCCTCGAGGCACCCTCAGACACAGGAAGTTATAAAAGGAAATTCACAAGAAGAAATGATGGAGTTGCTCTTGAATTTGAGAGAGCGACTAAATGAAACAGAGAAGGAGTTGGAAAAAGCATTGCAGGAACAGGAAATTATCAAGCAGACTTCAACAACAGGTACTACAACTACAGGACAGCAGGAACAACCATCTCAGGTGAACATTTCTAATTTGAATTCTGAGGATTTAATTAAACAGATGGAGAGTTTGCAGCTAAGGGTCACAAAGCTCCAAGAAACAAAATTGCAATTAACAAAATTAGAGGAAAAATATGACACATCCAAAAAGACATCTGCTGACAACCTCAGGGAAATAAAAAGATTGGAAAAATTGGTTGAGGCTTTGCAAAAAGATCTTTCACTGGAAAAGCCTCTGAATGAAATAAATGATATTCTTTGGTGCAACATCATTGAATTAATAAGAGGTATTTGGTCCTCCATTCAAGCTATTTTTGAGCAAAATGAGTTAGTCAAGATAGCACAAGAAGAAATAAATAAAACTAGACATGAATTAAGAGGCAAGCCGGAGCAGGCCCAGCAGATCATTCAATTTTTGAATTCTAGAACAAAACAACAGCATGCATTGTTAGGAATTGATGACAGAACAGGTGTAGTTTTGGAAGCAAAGAGAGTTTTCACCAAGAGGACTTTCATGCAAAATCTAGAAAGAAAGTGTACTGACATTTTGGTCGATATCAACGTTTTCAGAGAAAAGTTTCAAGCTCTGCTGGACAGTGAATTGCCAAGTCCCATGCTCACAGAGGATCAAATAGTAGACTTGGAAACCTATGAGAAAAGAATAAAAGCTCATGCTAAAAATACAGCTATAGGTTCTACTAGCTCATCAGAACCTGTATTACCAACCGGGAAAAGTATTTATGAAAAAGTAAGGAATCTATTTCATCTGGAGCATGAACTAAAGTATCTATTTCCGAACGAGCCCACTTTTTATAAACTTACTGAAGCAGATGAAACTTTAAGGAAACTCAGAAGAACAATGATACCAGATGATCAGTGGTGGAAGGAAATGCTGGAAGTTTTGTAAAAGTTGTTTTCGGGATGAGATTTTATCTTTACTATCAAGTAAATGGTAAAAACAGAAAAGCAGATGAAAGAGTATCAGATGAAAGGTTAAAGAGTATCCGTAAGAAGAAAGAGTATTCGATAAGCCAAATAAATACGCAAAGGACAGCACAGATTCCTATTTTAAGCACTTATCTTTAGCACGTCCATGAAAAAAGGAACAGCACATCAGCCGTTACCCATTATTCTATTTACGAGACCATGTATCTCTTGTTATTTGTAAATATGCTTTAAGTCAGCCTGGATGATTGGCTAGGATAGCGTAAGATTGTTAGGATTATTTTGTGTATAAATAAACCCTCAAAGAGAGTGTTGAGGGTGGATTCTATTACTCTGCTGTAACATTGAGATTTTCGGAATAAAAGCTTTTGGAGAAATTTACTTGTGGCTTACTGGATGACGATTTGAAGCACTGGACTTGTTGTAGGATTCATGTGTTGGACTACAGTTCAATAAGTGTTTCTACCCTTTGTCTGAAATTTTATATTAGTTTATAATACCATCATATCCATTTCTGAATAATTTACATAAAGGATTGAAACAGAATTTGCTTAATTGTACTCTGTTTTCAAGTGTGATTGTTCCTAAATGTTTTCTTCTAAATTAGCTATAAGCATGAATTCTTAAATGCTCCTGCTTCGCTAATTTAAGCACTGTTGATTGCTATAATAAAGAAACTTTATTGCTCTTCGTTTGTAGTCAATCTACTTCTTTCCTTTGAACATGGTGAAAGATTCTGTTGCCTTTCATCCCTTCAAGATCATCCCACCCACTTCACCTTAAGGATTGTTCTCTGCCTAGCTATCTTGCCTCAGAATACCATCTTAAAAGGAATAGAAGTCCAGGCCATCTCGACTCCATAGCCCAATAGGATCAAAGCTCTCACTTGCTCTAAGCCTAGGATTCCACCATTTTCCCAAAACCAAACTTTGAATCTATAACTAGCCTAAAACCTTCCAAGAAAAGATAAATCATAAAGAGAGAAATTTCCTAGATGCATCTGCCAGATTTCACATCTAAAGGTTGGTCAGGGTTGGCCCTGCATACTTTCCTCTTACACAACTTCTAGGAAAACCTGAGTGATAACACCATGTATTCCTTGAGAAGTCATCTATAAATGAGACATAGTACATAGATTTACCTCATGATGGAACTGACATGGGTCCAAACACATCACTATGCACAAGCTCTAATATCCCTTTTTCCCTCTTGTCCTAAGAGGGGAAACTCATCTGATTTTTCTTCCCATATACACAATGTTCACATAAATTGAAATCTAGAGATAAATTAGGCATACATTCTACCATACCATTACCATGCAGTATTCCAAGGCCCTTCTCTCCAATATGTCCAATTCTTTGATTTTGCAACATCGTATTTTCTCCAAAGACCACTAGATTTTCTGCTCCACTTTCAGGAACCACAAAACTATTGCACCCATCAATAACATTGCTACCCATAAGCTTGTATAGAGTTCCAATACGAACTCCCTGCATCAATACTAATGATCCCTGAACCATCTTGTAGGTGTATTTCTTGAAGAAAAAAAATTACACTTGCATCATCCATCTTACTTACAAAAATCATATTTCTAGCCAATGTAGTAATATGCAGAACACCGGGAAGTATTCTAATCCTTCCACCTTGGAACCTCAACTTGATTTTTCCATGTCCTATGATTTTTCCCTTCCTGTGATCTCCTAGGAAGACATAACCACCATCATATTTCTCATACTCACAGAACCACTTTCTATGGGGAGTGAAGTGAAAGGATGCACTTGAGTCAATCAACCATTCCTCATGATCTACATATGTACTTGAAGAAGAATCCAAGTACACATCCCCACCTTCATCTGAGGTGGTTTTTTCCTCTGCAAAAGGAGCATCATCAATTCCATTTCCTTTCTTGGAATTTTTAGACCTACAGTTATTTTGTAGTGACCTTCTTTTCCGCATTTCCCGCATACATTTATAGATTTTCCTAGATATTTAGATATCCCTATAGCTTTAGATCTCCCACTTCAAGAATTATTATTATTATTATTATTATTCTATTTCGGGAATATCCTCTCATAGACAAGGAATATCCATTTTGGCTCTCCATATTTTTCTGTCTCATCTCCTCAGAAAATAAGGATGAGACTATTTAATCAAACTTCCAGTTATTTGTATTGATACCTATTGCAACAACCAGACTATCCCATGAGTCTAGTTGAGAACACAATAGACTCATGCACTTATCTTAATTTGAAATTTTAATATCAACAAATAAAAATTGTATTACCATTGTATTAAATGCCTTTAGATGCTCTGTCACTGAGTATCCATCCTTCATCCTCAGATTATACATCTTTTTCTGCAGGAATAGTTTGTACACAAGATACTTATATTGATACAAATTCCCTAACCTGTCCCACAAAACCTTCATCATAGCTTCCCCTGATACATTCAACAATACCAAATCTAAGAGACACAATCGTATTGTGCTCTTCGCCTTCCAATATAACTTCGCCCAATCTTCTACCAACATTCTTGTCGTTTCAATACCTAGATCTACAAAAATCCATTGATCTCTATCCACAAACTGATCCTGCATATTGAGCTTCCACAACTCAAAACTTTGTCCATTGAATTTCTCAATATCTATCTTTCCATTTTTCATCATCTTGTTTCACTACAAGAATCGATCCCTTAGATCTCCCACTATAACAGGGTATACTATAGGCCTGAGCAAAACCTCTCAACAACAAAGGTTTCCCCTTGAATCTGAAACAACTCTGATATCAAATGTAAGTTTTAAACTTATACATAAATTACCTGCAAATGAAATCTTAAAATAATATATATATACACACACACACACACACACGCACACAATGGTGAGAACATAAAACAAATATACAAAGATATTTTCCCCTGGATCCAAAAACTAGGAATACCAGACTGATTTTTCATTATATTTGTTTCAATGTTACAATACATATATATACATGTTGAAGCATTTATAAACCTCAATCCACTAACTGTGGATTAGAAAATAATTCTAGTTCCCTTGAACGGATCTACAAATACCATGGGAAAAAACCATTGTGCCAAAAAACATGCGCAAAACCATAGGTAGGTCCTCCCACCATCTTTGGGCCTGCCCCCCATCCTTGGGTCCGCCCAACTATTATTGGGTCTCAATAAAATAAAAATAATTATGGGGCGCTACCCTGGACCCCATGACACATGGAAATAATATAACACACACCCAACATCTCTTTCTCAACAACTCCATTAAGTAAGGAAATATTCACGTCCATCTAGTGGATCATCCACCTCATCTGTGTTGCAATAGCCTGAATAGTCCTTATGTATGAATATCGATCCATTGGTGTGAATGTCTCATCATAATATATCCCTTTGACCTGTAAGAACCCTTTTGCAACAAATTTATCTGTACACTTATCCACACTCCCATCATATGCATGCTTGATCTTGTACACCTAACGTGATCCAACAACTTATTTTCCAAATGGTAATGGCACTATCTCCCAGATATAGTTCTGCGCGATGCAAGAGTACTCTTCCACCATAGAATCATGCCAAAATTATTGAGAAGTTACCTCCTTGTAACAAGATGTCTCTAAGTCTATCACCTTTGTCATAAGTTCCATATACAATGTATATATTTGTGGTTGTTTACTCTATCTGAATGTGGAGCTGAGGACTCCAAATCTCTCATGAGACTCCATAGTAAAATCATCTACCCACCTGGCTCAAACTATCCTAATATTTGGAGCCATTGGCTAAGTGGAAACCACTTGCTCTTCTCTTTCCTCCTATCCTTGTACTTTCTCCTCATATGCATGTTACTTGGCATGTCTATCAAATGGTTGTGGTGAATTCTGAGGAGTCGGATGAGTCTCCTACTACTCCTCCTGTGTTATACCCTACTCATGCTCCAAGGACTTCCTAATATCCCTTCCTTCCTCGAACTTCACATCACGTTTGATCATTGTATTCCTGAGTGTTGGAATATACACCATGTATGCCTTAAATGTCTCATTGTATCCCACAAAAATTTCCTTCTCTATTGTGGGGTCCAACTTCTTCTGGCTATCTAAAGACACATGGTAATAAACAAGACTGTCAAAAATTAGGAAGTGAGACACATCAGGCTTGTTTCCCAAACCCTCCTCTAGTGTGAACCTTCCTAACACCCTATGTGGACTCCTTTTCTACAAAAAACTGCAGTGTTGCATGTTTTTTCCCAAAGAAACATAGATAACCCCTAGTTGTGTAACATATCCCTAGTCACTCCGACAATTATTTGGTTCTTGTGCTCAACCACCTCATTATACTAAGGGTTATGAGATGTTATGATTTCTCCCTTGATGCCCTCCTTGGCACATAATTCTATGAAAGCATTGGATATGTACTCCCCACCATTGTCTGACCTCAACACCTTGATTCTCATACAAGTATTTTCCTCCACCAAGGAAATGAACCCCATGAACTTAGAGAATACATGATCTTTTTTCTTCATGAATAATATCCATGTCTTTCTCGAGTGCTCGTCAATAAAGGTGACATAATATTTGTATCCTATCAGGGATGGAGAGGAAACTAGTCCTCATACATTCGAATGTACCATCTCCAAGATGATGTTGACCCTACTTTCTCTTCTTGAAAAGGATGTATTGGCATACCTTCCAAGTGTGTATCCCTTGAACATGACATTATTATCAACATTATACTATGGTAACCCTGTGGAAATATCCCTCAAGAGTCAGAATATTTAGCGCTCCATGGTGTAAGTGATCCATAGACCTATGTAAAAACTCCCCATGGTCACATTTATGTGCATTTATATATTTGTTGCTCAAGGCTACTTCTATCAAACTATAGCCTATATAGGTTCCTCACCCTAACTCTAATCTATTTAACTGCTCCAGAGTTGAGAGGCTTAATGAAGGGCTTCCCTCTATTGAAGATAACCTCATACCCTTTTCTCTCCAAGATTGAGATTAAAACCATATTTTTCTTCAACCCTAGGAAATATATGACATCTCTAAGGTAGAGAGGTTATCCACACTCCCTCTCAAACTTTATTGTACCCATACACCATGCTAGGTACCTTCCATCATCTCTCATCTCTATATGAAACTTCATATCCTTCTTTATTAATTGGTTGAAATAACCTTTTTTCTTGGTCATATGAAAGGGTGATCCACTATTAATATACCATATGTTGTTGGCCACTGAGCTTTACATGCAATATATGAGAAAAAACTCCTTCTCAAACTGAGAAGTGAACTCTTCCACCTCTACTAATGTTGCCACGTGATCCTTCTTAGATCCCTTCTTCTTGTTTGGACACTTGGTGGAATAGTTCCAAAACTGATGACAGATGAATCACTTCATTTTGTTGAGATATTTCTTCTTCTTTCCTCCTGAACTAGACTCAGCCCCCCATACATTTTTCTTGTTCTTAGCTTTGCCCCCTTTTCTAGCTAGGGAAAAGTTTTCTTCTTTCTCAATCTTTGTATGAGACCCATATTTAGCTTTCTTCTAGATATCCTCTTACATGCAATCACTCCATAACCACTCCCAATCTGGCAACGTTTCTCTGCCACACACTACATTTATGAAGTTTTTCCATGACTTGGGAAAGCCCAATAGTGAAAAACTCACAAGGTATCTATCTGAGACTCTTTCCAACTTTAACTAAATCATCCTTCACTTCGATTAACTTGTTAGGTAAGAAACCAAAAACTCAAACTTAGTAATCTTGATATTTATGGGCTTATCTCGAAGTACCAGTTACCTTGCCTCAATTTTACCCTGGTACAACCTTAACATAACTTTCCACACGGCTTAAGCTATCTTCTTTATGAAAACGTGAGGTATGATGTGATCCTTGACTCCTTTAAGGGTTATTCTTCTTGTCGTTGCATCCTTTTTGTTATGTTGGGCCAATTATTGAGGATCTGCTGGAGAAATTTGTGGAATCTCCACAAATTCCAAAACTCCACGCTCCTCCAATACTATAAATTCCAAAACTCCACGCTCCTCCAATACTATACCAATCCTCTCCTTCCAAAAATAGAAACTAAAGGCCTCATCAAGGCAGTCCTCAAATAGCAACCCCAAATATGCCATGTTTCTAGTTCAAACTACTCAGAAACCCCCTGCGCAAACCCTGCTAGGAAGAAACTCTAGCACATTGATCTCTCAGGAAATATTGTGCTCTCTTTACTAGGTTTTTCACCTACTCCTAAGGAAACATTCTTTCTTTCTGGACTTCAATCATAACATAGCTTTGATACCATGTTAGTTTCTAATACCAAACAACTAATTTGAAAATTATTTTGAGATGCACGAAATATAAATTGAATTATGAAATTCATTGATAAAATATACTGATTATTGTGACAAAATTACAACAAAAAATAAATTTATGAAGACGCAAGCACACAATTCACAAAACACCAGAAATACCCAGGAAACCTCAACTAGGGAAAACCTACTAATTTGTTTGTTTCTATTGATATGCTTAGAAAAAAATTAGTAAATAATTGGAAAATTTCCCTTCCAACCCTTTGTTCCTCACCACAATATCATACACGCCCTAGACCAATTTGGCCTCTCTATCGTGCAGTTGTGCCAACTGTACAAGCTAAACTACCTCCTTGTGCAAGCTATCTCATCTTCCTCAAGTGATGTACTCTAGCTCTCTATGACCTCACGAGATGATCTGAAACTATTTTCTTGAGATCAAAACACATAAATTATCACTAGTGCATAATCATATGTCTCACCAAGTCTGCACAATTCTATATTTAGAATTGAACTGCTCTTCAACTCAAGAAAATTGGCTCCTTAAATCCAAGTTGAATTTCCTCACTGAACTCAATTCTATCTTACATCTTGAACTCAAGTGAACTAGCCACTTGAACTCGATTCAAAATGCCTCATTGAACAAAGCCGAACTAAGATAAAATATCCATGCATGTTGAATTCGATTTACTATTTTTTACTAAGGAAAATTATATAATTTTCCTAAGTAACCACTAAGAGAAAGTAAGATTGCGCCTTAGCTTCACATGTGGGATCTTCTTCCAAATTTAGTACACTTATAAATTTGGCAAAAGACTTCCTTCACTAACTTCAATTAACAATATATACTAAGGAAACTATTGGAGCGAGGTCCCCTAAATGAAATTTTGGATACAATTTTGTAATATTTTGAGTACTTTAGTCATGCACAACATAAGATAAGGGACTTTGGGGTGGGTCAAAGTCCCTCATGCGTTGTAATGGGAAAAAAGGGTAGATCTAGGGGTCACAAACCATTGTTTGCGGACCCTAGTATAACGCAGGCTAAATATATAAATAAAAGTCTTGGATAAGTCAAACAGTCAATTTTTAGTAATTTTATGGTACGTTGTTCATGATAGATCTTCTCTGAGGATTTTGTGCAAAATTTTATGGGTAAGGGCTCCTGCTGGTTGTGTGTGCGGAGACCCTAAGTCTTGCTATGTGTGGACCCTTCTGGCTGTGTGTGCGGGTATGTGAAAGAGTTGGTAAGAGGAATCTGAACTGATTGATGAAGATAAGGATGTTTTGTTGGTATTAATGTCTCTGTGATGTGTTATGAGTAGCATTGCATGTTATTTCCATGTTATTTCTATGAGAAGTGAATGTTGTTAGTAGATTGATTGCGCACATGTATTAGATGCTTATAAGAAAAACGAATGCGTAGATCTGGTGATGTTCAGTTATATTACTCCTATTAATTGATTAACTTATGAGGTACGAGATGCATGCAAGTCATTATGTTAAGTATATTGTTAAGGGTTTCTGGTTAGGGCTTTCTCTGTGTAGACCTGTTCTAGATCTCAAGGCACCCACTTCATTAAAATATCTCTTTCTCGTAGGGTGAGGAAACCTGGTTCTAGAACCCTCCCATACTACTTCGAGTGAGACCTTGACTTGTGCAAGTATTTCATTTCCAAAAGGGCCAATAGAACAGGGGTTTGTTGGTTAACCTCGAATTTGAACCTGTGTCAAGACCCCTCAAACCAATAAATGGTTCTGTTGTCGGGAACAGGAGCATTTTGAGAGAGAGAGAGCAGGTGATGAGTTAGATTTTGTGGCACCTGGAAAAATGTGAAATTGACGAGTGGTTCGAAAAGCAGATCCAAGAGTTTTCCCTAAAATAAAATGAGTAAGAAGTTGTCTACTGAAAAGTGGAAGAATAAGTATATCTTTAGAGAGGTGCATGAGATCTTCTTCATGACCTTCGTGCATGAGCTACAGGAGTGGTTGTCGAGATTGGCGGAGTTCCAGACCTGTTGGAAGAACGATATGGTTACACAACAGACCCCTGAATTGATCCCTAAATTCGAGAAGTATGATAACAAAATCACCCGAACCGTAGATCATTGGGTTGATAGTATCTTAGGTGGATTTGTGACAGAATTTGTAGTAGATCAATTTTTGTTGTACTCTGAAGCCGAAAGAATATTTTTCAAGGGTTTGAGAGGAAAATTACTATGAACATTTCCTTTAGTGATTAAGATGCTATTGAGCGAAAAAGGTTTTCTGTGTAGCTACACCGAGTGAATGAGCTACGAACAGAATGAAAGCACCAATGTAGTGGGAAGTAATATCGGATCAAAAATAAAGGGGAAATATCTGCATACATACCTCTGAGGGATCCACCGAATCTAAAAGAAAGTGAGGCTACACCTGCTGCAGGTAGCCCTCCTGCTACGTCGTACTCGAATTTGCGTAAAACGCAGACATCTCCTACCCCACCACCACCCCCACCTGCAAATGATATGGTTACGCACATGAAGCTACCCACCTTTATGGGTGCGGGGGATGAGGACATGGATCAGTTGTGGTTCGTAGCTGATGCAGTATGGACTGCGCAGAATGTTAATACTGATGTTGTGAAAAGAGTGCAATTGGCCATGGATTTTGAAGGTCGTGCACTAGACTGGTTTATGGGATATCTGAAACAAAACTCCGCTCCTACTCTCGATGATATCAAGAAGGAAATGAAGAAATAGTTTAAAAAGATGAAGTCCTACACACAGGTAGTGGTGGAGCTAAAATATTTCAAGCAAGGAGCAAAAGAATCAGTCTGGGAAGCCGATCATCGATTGAAGAAAACTATCAATGATGGAGGATTTGTTTACAATGATGACCAGCATAGGGAATGGTTCATCGCCATGTTGTTACCCCATCTACGTGGTCCTCTGGGGCAATAGAAGATTGCTACTCAGGCTGAATACTTGGATATCGCTATGAAGTTGGAGGTTGTGGCTAGAGAATATATCCCCCTTGGAACTCTACAAATTCAATGTCAGTTGGAGGTTATGCACTTAGAGATACAAAACCTATGAAGAGACAAGGGTAAGGAGGTTGGCGCAGATGTCTGGTGCATTCATTGTAAAGGAGCGGTTCACACCAAATATCAATGCCATGTGTTTACGGATTACCTGTGAGCTGGAGGACCAAATCTGTTGCGCCCTAGGGAGGTTGCGGGGCCTAGAAACCCCACCCTGTGGTGCGTTGATTGTCAAGTAGCTGGCCAACATGATATTGAACACTGCCCACAGCTGGGGGCCTATGTGCCAGAATTGAAGCAACAATATTACAGATTATGCTCCTCAGTTGGTCATGATGAGCACCATTGTTGGTTGTATGATCTGATGATAGACAATGCAAACCTATACAGAGTGCAGGATGAAACCTCTTCACCAATATCTGCCTCTAGATGTGGAGGATCCTCGACAAGAGGAAGGGGATGGGGGAGAGGAGGAAGCGGAGGTCAAGGAAGAGGGAAATTAATCTGTTATAACTATGGAGATCTAGGACATTACGCACGTGATTTCCCTAACCCTGCGCGGAATTCCTGTAGGTGTTGTAGGAAATTTGATCACGTAATTGAGGAATTTCCCATTCTGATAGCTAAGATGCAGGAAAATCAGCAGACGCTTATGCAAAATATACAAATGGTCAAGGTTGAACCATGCGATGATGGCCCTAGTGTAAATGAAATAACATGTAGGGGTATGACCACTGGGGGACCTATAGAGCATGCTACTACAGATTCATGGATCAGAAAGGAATTTGACAAGAAGGAAGGCCTAGACCTGAACAAAGAGAAGGAAAATTTTATAGAGGCTAGAAGGGATTTTGTTGCGACAGAAGCATCAACATCAAAAGCTGCCATGGATCCAAAAGTCGATGAAGTAGTCAAGACATTCCTTCAAGCCTGTATGAAGTTACTGCGCAACCTGAAGTCAGTAGAGAATCTCCAAGCATTGATAGATAGCGACGCAAAAAAAGAAGCCCCTCGAATGGAGAGTAAGGTCATGAACAAGATTTATAAGAACAAGAAGAGGACTGGTTGGGAGATGCGTATGACTGCGCAGATTGGAGAGTATGAAATGGATCAAGTCATCTTGGATCTGGGATATTATGCCAATGTCTTGCCCAAACAAACCTGGCAGAGGATGGGAGAACCCAAATTGGAGTGGTCCACCATTAAATTACGTATGGATAACTAGAAAATATCATTCCACTGGGAAGGTTGCCTAAGGTTGTGGTAGACATTGTGAGAGTTAAAGTATATGAAAATTTCAAAGTAATCCAGATTTTGGATGATGTGGACCCTTACCCTGCATTATTAGGACTGGATTAGGCTATTGACATGGGAGGTATCATCAACCTGAAAAGGAGGAGCACGAACTTTGAGAATGATGGTACGTGGGTAATAGTCCCTCTGGATCCAGAAGAAGGTGAATGATATACAGAATCGATGCATGATGAGGAGGATGTTGACCATATTTACAAATTGACTGCGTGGGATGATGATTGGGTCAACCCTACAGCTGATGGCATGTTAACTTTGGAAAAATACAACTTGTTCTTCTCAGAATCGGATGGCGATATGGAAAATTGGTAGAACCGGTTGCATGACGTATCTGCGCTGCGTTGCCTCAAGATCACAAAGAGCTTCTGGTGAATCTCCTCCAAGGTAAGATAACTACCTTACTTTGATGGTTATGGTAGTGTTAAGGAATTTATTAAAGCATTGGAAAAATATGTCCTTGAGGAACAGATATTCTAGGCACTTGACTTGGCCATGTGCGCAACCCCTACGTGATTGTGGGAAACACACAAGGGGGCTTTCTAGGACTAGGGGGAATGTTGAAAAATGATGATCCTGCACTTTGAACCTCCATTCAACCCACCCATGGAGCTCTTTTTTGGCTGTGGGGATCCATGCAAACACTTGGCTATGTGGATGGAGGTATGGAATGAAAGGACCTGGACTGAATGGGTCCATATTTTTGTTCATGCATTAGGTCTGGTCCCCACCACCTGGTATTTAGATGTGGAGCTTCACCAACACACTTGCCATTGGGATACCTTGAGGGAGGATTTCATTGCGATGTTCGGCTTAGTCGGAGGGATGGAGAAGCCGGACGAAGCTCTACAGGATATAGATTCCCTTGTCTTTGATGAGTCTTTGCCTCGGAAGGAATGTGACGAAGATCCTAGGAATATTACAATCCCAGAATCCAAAGGAGAACGTGTAGTCGCTTGACCCTGCTTGTAGGCAGTCGACATTACAAAACCATTGAAGTTGAAGGAAGTCAACATCAGGACGGATAAGCAGCCCAAGTTGGCCGAAATTGTGGATTATTGGGACGATGATACCTTTGGAAAGATCACAGAGCTACTGACCAAATATCAAGATCTATTTCCTATGAAGTTTTCTGAGCTTAAGGGAATTGCAGGAGATTTGGGTGTTATGAGGATCGCCTTTAAGCCAGATGCACATCCTATCAAGCAGCGACCCTATCGACTGAATCCTATAAAATATAAGCAGAAATTCAAGGAGGAGTTAGATAAAATGGTGGCCGCAGGTATCATTGAGCCCATAGAACAGTTTGATTAGGTAAGCCCAATGGTAGTCCAAGAAAAGAAAACCAAAGGGGAGATAAGGATCTACATAGACCTACGCAAGTTGAATCATGCCTCCATACATGATCCCTTCCCTACGCCATTCTCTAATGAAATCCTGGATAATGTGGGAGGTCAAGAAGCTTACTCATTCACTGATGGATTTTCAAGGTACCATCGAATCATAATTTCACCTAAAGGCCACAACAAGAAAACCTTTGCAACTGAATGGGGCTCCTTCCAGTACACTATCATGCCATTCGGATTTAAGAATGCCCCTACCATTTTCTCGTGCATAGTTGTAGCAGTATTCAAATAATTCATCCATAAGTTTTTGGAGGTATATTTTGATGATTGGACAATATTCATACTGGTAAAGAATCATGTTTTGAACCTGTGCATGATGTTGGATACCTATAGGAAACACCAGATTTCACTGAACTTGAAGAAGTGTATATTCTGCATACCTTTTGGAATTTTTTTTGGGCACATTGTATGCCATCAATGCTTGATGGTTGACCCAAAAAATATTGCGGTTATCATCAATTTAGAAATACACACCAATGAGAAACAATAATGCTCCATCTTAGGACATACGGGTTACTACAGAAAGTTTATTCAGGGTTAAGCCTTGATCACTGTGCCAATGGAAAAGATGTTAAAGAAGGATGTGTCCTTTTTCTGGGATGAAGAATGTCATAAAAGTTTTGAGCTTCTGAATGAAAATATGGTCACTGCACCTATTATAATATTTCCAAAATGGGCTAAGATATTCCATGTGCATGTGGATGTGTTAGGAATAGCTCTTGGGGTTGTCTTAGCATATCCGGGAGAAGGAGACATTGATCATCTAGTTTCTTTTTCTAGTAGGAAACTCTCTAGCGTAGAGTGCAACTACTCAATTACCAAACAAGAAGGATTGGAAATGGTGTATACCCTGCAAAAATATAAGAACTATCTATTGGGAGGACATTTTAAAATGTTCAATTACCATTCAACTTTAAAATACCTGGTCAATAAGCATGTGTTGGGGGGGAATATTTTTAGGTGGTTGCTACTGTTTCAGGAGTATGACTTTGAGATTATTGTGAAGCCTAGGAGACTAAATGCGAGACCTGATAATTTGTCTCAAATTGAGAATGGAGAAGATCCAACTAGTCTGGAAGAAGGATTACCCGATGCACATATTTTCACTATCAAGGTGGTTGATGAGCACTTTGCGGACATTATTCACTTCTTGACAACTGGGACAACACCTACATAATATTTAGTACAATAGAAGAAAGAGTTCATGGCCTGCGCAGATGATTTCACTATAATTCTAGTCAATTATATAAGTTGGGAGCAGGTGAGGTATTGAGGAGGTATGTATTAGAATATGAGAGACAAAATATCTTGGTTGAGGCTCATGAAGGAGTGGCAGGAGGCCACTATGCAGGTAAATCCACTGTGAAGAAGGTACTGCGTGCTTGGTTATGGTGGCCCACATTACATAGCGATGCACACGCATACTTTCGAGCCGGTGACGCATGCTAGCGAACTGAGAAACCGTCACACAGAGATGAAATTCCCTTGCAACCGCAACTGGCCTTGCAGGCGTTCAATAAATGGGCTATAGACTTTGTGGGACCAATCAATCCCCCAGGAAATAAGACTGGCGAACATTACATCATTACTGCCACTGATTATGTGACTAGATGGGCAAAGGCGAAGGATGTTAAGGATTGTACTGCAGATACTACTACACATTTCATATTTGAGCATATTCTGACCAGGTTTGGTTGCACGAATATCTTAATGAGTGATAGAGGTACGCATTTCTTTAATGAAACTATTGTTTGATGGAAGAATTTCAAATCCATCATGCGAAAATCACCCCATATCACCCACAAGTTAATGGCGTATTCAAGGCTTTCAAAAAAATCCTAGAGAATGCACTTACTAAGATTTGTAATGCCAATCAGAATGACTAGGATGTGTGCATCACTTCGGTATTGTGAGCCTATAGGAATACATGCAAGAATCTGACTAGGAAGACTCCTTTCAGATCGTCTATGGACAGGAGGCCATCATGTCCATCTAATATATTGTCCCCGGCCTGAGCATTGCGGCTTTCACAAAATATGGAGAAACTTGACACCATGGAGGAATGCTTGGCGCAGCTGGTTTCCTTGGAAGAAGATCAGTTTATTGCTAACTTTCATCAGCAAGTACAGAAGGCACGTGAAAAATCTTGGCATGACCGACACATTCGACGAAAGGTGTTTTAGGAAGAAGAGTTGGTTTTTCTCTATGATAGTCAATTTCCGCACCACCCATGGAAGTTCTGTAAGCCCTAGTTGAGACTGTATACAGTAAAAGAAATCATTGACGATGGTATGGTGTGCTTGGCCACACTGAACGAAGACGACCTTCCCGGGTACATTAAAGGAAGTTGTCTGAAGCCCTATAGGGACAATATGATGCCTACCAAACGACTATATGGCCAGAGCATCAACGTTGGAGGATCTGCATGCGCTATGAGGAGAAGGCGCATATAGATGTGACGGAATCGTAGCGGTAGCGCGTAGGTAAATAATTTTGGGAAGGTGCGACTGAGGCGTAGGGGTAGTGTGTAGCTAGGAAAACTAGTCATTGGAACAGTTAAACTGGGTGAAAAAGTGATTTTACCATTGCATGGAGCGAGTGTTTGCATTTAATGCAGCGATCTTGGAGGATTTTTTACCATTTCCTCGATGGTAAGTCGCATTTAATGGAAATCCAACCATTTTTTCCCATGGTGTCCTATAAAAGGGAGGGTGCAGGTCATAATCGGTTTCTTTTCTCTCTAAAGATTTCATACTTGGTGCTTTGTTGTAATCCATATGTTTCCTATGTCCACACGATCTGTATATCTGGGCGAGCTACTCCCTCTGACAGTAGCAATCCTGAGTTTGTGTTCTGGGCAAGGATGACAGCCACTAACCCCATAGAGTCGCCGCCAACCACGGACTCCACTGAGTCATGGTCCGAATATGTCTTTGAAGTCACCCCTAAATTTGAATAGGTTGTGTCCACGTCGGCCAAAGGAAAATGAAAGTTAAAGGGAAAAGGAAAATAAGAAGGCACATAAAAAGGAAAGGGAAAATGCATGAAGTGGGCTTCAGCTAAGTCGCACACCTCCCCTAGGATTGTGCACTCTTCCGGGTAGGTGCCCCAGGCATGCTCACCTGTGCGCAACCCATAAAAGCACCCCATGACTACTCAAGAGGAGGCCTTGCTAGTAGCCCCGCTCTCATGCCTACTGGCTTATGTTAAGCTGTGCAAGCCGACGGTGCACACTCCTAAGAATGTAGATGTCATCCGAGAATATCTCCAGATGCCATTAGTTCCGCAGGAGGTCCATTTAATTGGATATATTTTTGGCAACATACCCGCCATCAAATTTGATGATCACAATCTGGCTAATGAGGAAACCTTTCCATATCTGGCCCAAAAGCTATATTTGGAGTGGGTGTTGTATGACAATGTGCCAAAGGTTGAGCCGATGTCGCTTGGGCACGCAGACTACAAGCATCCAATATTTTTAACCTGTTGATAATTTCCTATTTCGGGAGGTACACTATCACTAATATGTGTGTGTGGAAGCTTCTTGCCTTGATCCATGATGGTTGTCTCTAGGCTCAAGGTCACATCCCTATTGATGCTATGCTGATCCACATGATCATCGACCTACCCATGAGGGAGCCCCATCCCATGAAAGGGTTTGGAAATAATAATGAGAAGATGATGGTTGATGATGTCTGGGAGAAATACAAGGTGGAACAGGACAAAAGAGGGTTCCTGGTCGAGAGCATCGCTAACCCCAGGGTGCACATGGCCACTCTCTTTCTCGGATGTAAGCTGATGCGAAAATGTCAGCCATCAGTTGTCCCTGTGTATGTCATTCAGTTGGCAGGGAAATGCGACAAGGGGGTCTATTATAACTGATGCCAACACCTATGTGAGGATTTTCTTGATAATTTACGCGAGGCACAGGACCAGGTCAAGCCTTTATATTACTCATGGTTGTTACTATTAATTTCCCTAGTCACTTGGGAGATGCCTGAGGATGTGGTGATCCCTGAGCTTGAGCCAGGCGTATGCGAAGGAGCGTGCTAGGTGAATTTGTGGGACTCCAGTGACCTGCGGCACATCAAGGAGAACAAGGTATTTTGGGTGCTATTTGAAGGTGCATTGGCGGCAGCAATATTCTCCAGGCCACAACTGTCGCCTACAGTATATGACAAATACAAGTGCATTGTCGACTTCCACATCACTATGCACATTGTGCAAATCCAAGCACGCAAAGATCCAACATGGTACAATTTACCATACATGTCACAGAGGGAGAAGTGGACCTAGTCATCGCAACATGGCCACCTGCATTGAAGATTGGGCTCAAATCTACCTCTCTGGTTACAACAGGCACATCCGAAAAAGACGCAGCCCCAAAAGATGCTTCTCTGCTAAAGGACACAGAGCTGTGCTCCAACGAAACAAAGACCACCAAAGACCCCACTAAGGGGACTGAATAGGAGCCGGAGCATGATATCGATACTGGAGGAGTTTGTGGGGAGGGTATGGATCCCTAACGAGGTACAAAGCGCATTGGTGAGTCTGCCAAAGGTCAGCGCAAGAAGCGAAGGGATACAAGTACGGCGAAGATTCGGAAGTCACCTTAACTGAAGCAAACTTGGAAAAGAAGATAAAACTTCAGATATTCATTAATATCAAAACCCTTGAGGTAGGGAAACACCATACATTCACTCCTTAAGGAAGGATATCACTCCACAAGCCATATGCTTTCCAATACAATAATCCTTCACATCCCTCAATGGAGAGTCTCTAACCTCTATATAGGTTTCATACATGCAATACCATGGGTCTCTCAATACCATACATCCAATACAATGGGCTTACTAATTTATTCCCTAGCTACATGTGGTCCCTTGCATAATGTGGGTTAACCACTTTATTTATTAACTATAGCCCATTTATTTATTATTCTTCTATTATTACATCATATTATTCCCTTGGGTACCTCCCTTTTTACCATATATTATCCCCCCTAGGCATACTACATTACACCCCCCTTAAACATGTTTTATCCTAGAAAAATGAGAAGAAAAAAAATAATAAGATCTACTCAAAAGAGTATTCCACTGCTACCATTCACGTGTATCTAGCCATCCCAGATAAAGGTGAACACTCCATCTAGTCGTTTTCTCGCTCGCTTGAGATGGAAGCAGGTTCTGGTGGCTCCTTTATGTTGATGTGTTGTGGGTGGATCGTCACACCTCTCTATGTGTCGTCCAGGGGTTGTTTTCATTGTTGCCACCTTGTTGGTTGTTGTCTTGCTGGGTGATGCAGGTGGTGATACATTGAAGTTTTAACTGATGGAATATCTTTCATTACTTCCTCCACTATTGGTGATGGAATGGTGTCTGGTGATTTTGTTGGTACCTGATTTGATGTTTATGCTTGGTGTTCTATCATCAAAGGCTCATCATCTGATGTGTCTATGTCATTATAGATTTTTTCTTCTTCCTCCCTAGTCTCTGCAGGGTTCCTAATGCCAATATCTTGCAATGTAATTTTCTTCTTTTTATACCAAAGCTTCATAAAAAAAAAATCACATTAAAATTGATAGTACCAATAGATTCCATCCAAGGGTGTTCCAAAACAACATCCACAACAACCATATCAAAAGCATAAAAATCAAAATGCAACACATATCCATAGAAATCTTCAAATATTTATAAATTTGAACATCTTCATTATCAACTTGTGTGTTTTCAATATGTTTTGCTGGAACTTGCAATTTTTTAGCCAAACTAACATTGATACAATTATGCTTGCAACTATGAATGATAGAAACAATGATGTTATCTTTTAGAATACTTCCATGAATCTATAATATGGAAATATTAGTAGAAAATATGTCTTTATGGCTCTTAGTGTCCTTCTTTCCGGCTTGAGACCACTTGTCCAAAAGGACCTGGAAAAGAAGACTAAAAGGCGTCATTAGAAACTCATAATGACCTTTGTGTGTTCTAACTGGTGTCTTAGGGATGTATATCTCTTTCATCCTAATTGGGTGTAGGTATCCTGAACACATATAAAACTTAGTGAAAAATGTTTCTCCATGAAATTCATCTGGAATATCATCAATAACTAAGATGAGAAAATTTTCCTTGATTTTAAACTTATTGATAGTCCTAAAATCATGACACATGTGCCAAGTTCCTTCTTTTTTTAACACCATGATTTTTGGTGGTGAGTAAGGGCTTGTATTAGTATGTATGACCCTTTCCACTAATAGTTCTTGAATAATATTTTCCATTTCATTCATTTGTGTGAAAGAGTGTTGATGAGGATGTACATTTGGTGGTTGACTGTGAACATATTGTTGTAAAACTTCAAAGATAAAATATAAAACACCAAATATATCCAAACATTCACCATGAACATTTTCATCCTCAACCTGTTTACTTTGAATATTCTCTGTAGGAATTTTAAATATTTACACCGTAGGCGTCATTATTTGAAAACAACATACCTGCTACTTTGTTGTCTTTCGTGTGAATCCTTCGATCTTTTGTTAGACGATTAAACTCTCTTTGTCCGTTGATTTGAAGTCACGTTAGTTCTTAGTTATTAAAATTGGTTATGAGCTTGGCGTTTCCCAACTGTTTATATGTTTTATGGAGCCCGTCTCTGTTCCTATCGACGTCACTGATCATGTTCTCGCAATCCCCCTGGGTGTTGTTGTCGCCCATGCCGGACCTAGTAGAGCTCGTCTGCAGAAATGGAACCATTGTTGTCGAGGTCAAAATCCTGGAACGCATTTTTCAGATCTTCCAAGCCGGTGGCCCTGTCGTTCCCTTTGGTATTTAGATTGATGAACTCCTCCAGGTTCGGAACAGCTCGTTAGTGTAACCTGCATCGAAGTGTTGAGGAAGGCCATCAACAGTTCCTTCTGTTCTTTTAATTTTCGAGAGGAAAAGAGACACAGTAAAAATGAGTCCGTGGAAGAGGAAGGGGCTACACTTAGAGAAACGTGGGCCTGAGTAGAGAAGGCGGATGTTGCTACCAGTGCCAAGATGCAAGAAGGGTTGTAAACTCTGTAACCATTGTATTTCATTCACTCTTTAGTGCATAAATCTTGTTCACATTTTGTGTTCTTACAGAAAGGCTCGTATGCCATAATAGTGTTACTGTTCTGTGTAATTTTCCATTCATTACCAATGTGGCATATTCCATTGAATAATATGCTCAAAATTAATGGTCTGCTCTACTTTAAGACATTTTATTTATGCTGCTGAAAAGCTCAGAGTACTTTGTGTATATATCCTGTTTTGAGCATTTAACTCTATTTAGTAAGGAGGTTGAACAGTTCTCATGCATCTATTGAAATCGGATTTGTCATTTTTGTTTCCTTACTGTAAAATAATTTTAGCAAGAGCTACCCACGTAGATCATTGAATTTCAAAATGGTTCTAGTTGTACATAGGGATAAAACAGTAATAACAGAAGAGGCAGTCCTCCAGTGCCTGTGGTTTTGTATACATGTTGGTAAACGTAACATTGTTTTATTTTATTAAAAAAGAGTAAATAAGGATGACCTTATGCAGTTTAAAATAATGCTCAAAATCGCCAGCACTTCGAATAAAAATAGTTGTAAATACAAAAATATAGCAGATTTTGATGGGCGATTCGAACTCTAATTAATTGCAAGCCTGATGTAGATGCCTAATCTACGGGTCTTGCATTGGAAATTTGTGCAGGTTTTAACTCTGATGAGATAAATTTCATATGAAACTAAATTTAATATGAAGCTTATTGCGTAACATCTTTGTGATATGTACTTTTCTTTTGTGTAAGGAGGAGGAAAACTATGATGGAATCAATCAATGCAATTTAATCTAATCTTCCAATTCCATATTGATATATTCATCTTTATCCTCCCAGAGTTATTTAATTTAGAAAAAGAAAGAGAAACTTACCTGTTCATCAAGAAGAAACGACTGAGATGGATTTTTTTCCCATCATATTTGATACACCCACGCACTAGTAACTATTATGTTTGCTCCAAAAATTAATTAACATCGAAAACCTCTCTGATCAATGCAGGAATCTGAATATTGCATTAATATCAGTGAAAAAGGAAATACAAAGAAACAAATAGTTCTAGCAGATCCATGGATAAAAAAGAAAATTTATGAAGAAAACACAAACCTCAGATGTGGGCGCTTTGAGCTTTAATTGCTTTCCAACCTCATATAGATGCTTAACTTTTATGTTCCGGCTGGGAAATCTGGGCATGTTTGAATCCTGAGCATATAAATCTCACATTATACTAAATTTGAGATGAAACAAAATTAGAAAACAGATTCATCTACAACCGTCAAACGAGAAACAAAGAGTTATGTGCAACTAATAAACAAAATTAGAAAACATATTCAACTCTCAAACGATAAACAAAAAGTTATTTGTAGTTGATGAAACAAAATTAGGGAACATATTCATTTACGACCCTCAAACAAAGAAACAAAAAGTTATTTACAGCTTTTAGCATTATAGTGCTTCTAAATTGGTTGACATAGGATATTCTAATATTAATAATATTTTTGTTTTTATTTTAGGTAATTTGCTAATAGTTTTTAAATAATTGAGTTGTAATATTATGATATTTATAATTTTATTTCTATTTTAGGTGTCGTTAGCATTATAGTGTTTTTAAATCCTGGTTTCAATTGTCAATAGTTGTTTCAAATAATTTTTTTATGTATCTTGCATTTGGAGAGAAAATTATTGCAGATTGAACATGCTTTTTTGTGTATTTTTGCTTCCTGGTTTACCAACTTATTCAATTGTCAATAGTTGTTTCAAAGAATTTTTTTATGTATCTTTCATTCGGAGAGCAAACTATTGCAGATTGGACATGTTTTTTTCTATATTTTTGCTTTTAATTACACAGACATATATTTTACTTAGCAACTATTTCTTTAAGAATCTTACGGCGTTTCCTTTGCAACATCTGGTAATGGTGCAATCGCTATTTTAGTAACATTGATAAATTTATGTTTTCTACTAGAGTATATATAAATAATAACACTCTTGTTGAATACATCCATAGAAATTTCATATTAATTTGTCACGTGAGAACAAATTCTAAGTGTTTTTATTATCATTATTCTAAAAATGAGCCCACTTGGATTAAAATACATGCTCATATGCTTCATCAATAAGTTCCTCCATGTTATCATTCTCAAACAAGTGACCTCATGTAAAATCCCCTATTTGATTTCCTATGTAAATAAAAAATAAGACCAAGGTCACGAGACATGTATTCTAAGCTGAATGTTGGAAAAAAACACAGTGATAGGGATAACTTGTGATTAATTAATGTCTATGGGAATTGGCAAAGGCATTGTCAAAGAAAAATTGGAAATAATTGGCATTTTATTTATGAAATAAAGGAAAATAGGAGAAAAGGAAGGTGAAAGTTGAAAAATTAAGAAAATAGAGGCCTAAATGTTAAAAATGATTATGAGGATCAGTTGCTAGCTTTTTGTCAGTCTTGTGTTGGATCTATCTTATATTCTATCATTCTCTCATACTCTTGCATACTTACAGTTTGTTGGAGTATTCTTGGAGCACTCTGGCATACATTGGATTTGGAGAAAGAAGGCAAAGGAAAGCATGAGAGTGCAAGGGAACATGTGGATCAGTAGCTACAACTGGATTTGTTTGCAAGTAACAAGTTTCATGTATGCTTTCTTTGTTGATTTATGGATGCAGGGTATATGCATGTTATTATTTGGTTATGTTATGTCACAGATATGGAGGATTGCCTAAATTGATAATGGTTCTAGCCTTGCCTTGTCATTTCCTAGTTAGCCATGGTGTTTTGGGTTTTTTCCACTTCTTGTTTTATGGTTGGTGCATAGGTTCCTTATGGCTATGGGTTGAGTTATTAGTTCTTGGATACTTTGGTTGGAAGAAACGCTCAGGATCCCTAGACAGTTTAGGTAGCCTACTGATATAGTTGATGTAAGTGATGTTTGGCCTAAGGTGGAATCATTGGTTGAGGGTTGATGTATTTTGGCCTCTAGATGCCCTGGTTTGGTTTTGTTTGATTTATTCCATGAGATCCCACATTCACACTTGGAATATGGCGCGGGGATGATTGGTTGAAAAAATTATTTGGCTCAACACAATCTATGGTCAGGTGGTACATGTAAGTCCCTAACTTGGTTGGTAATTCATATGTTAATAAGAGTTATTATTTTATTTTGACTCATGTATATTTGTAGCAATTATGTTGGTGATATTATGGTTGAGTTTTTGTGGTGTATATGTTTGTTATTTTCTGGTTATATGTTGTTCATATGATGTGTATCTTCTATTGCTCTTGTCATGAATTTTTTAGCTATTGATCGGTTGATGAATGTATTGTCTAACAAGTTTTGTTGCAGCTATGTGGAGAGGGCATAGGTCCTTCTCAATTATTCTCATATGAATCTCATACTTTTATGATCATAAAGGCATTCATGGATGTGGTTGTAGGCCCAAGGTAGAGAAAAAGGGTCCATCTCAGGGTTTTTCCACCTAGGGTGGTTGTTCAACCCCTGAGTGAATTGTATCCCCTATAGGATGTCATTATGTGGTCAGTTGGTTGGCCTCACTTCCTTAATTGGATATAGGATTTTGGTTCATGTCATAGTAGCTCTCTATCTCATGTTTACCCTGGCTGGTGAAATTGGGTGAATATGGGAGGGGGAGTTAAAGATTGGTATCATAGCTCCCAGGTTCAAGCACTTGAAATAGATGGGAGAAATGCATTTTTCATGCATGCATGTAAGTTGTATATGTGTTTGTTATGCATGCATTGTGATGGTCATTGTTTCAGTTGTGTTTTCATGTAGAGGTTGATGATGTTGATGGTAAGATGATTGATATGTTGATTTCATTATATATACATATTTTGTGCTAATACATATTGATTTTGCAGATGAGATAGCATCCACTGAACTTCAATGAGGTATGTGGATTTTGTTTATCTGACATGGTATATTTGCAGGAAGTAGAGGATCAAGATGACTAGTAGAATGGTGGACTACATTTCACGTGATTCTCCCTACCTATCAGATGAACAACGTGGTGATGAATACTCCCCTGACATAGTAGATACATTGAGAAGTTTGAAGGAAAATATAAGAAGGTGTAAGACAGATAATGACAAGATCATTCAGTCACAGGAAACAATTTCTAGAGAACAAGAGAAGAAAGTATAGGATAATGCAGTGATCCTTCAGAGTCTATCATATTTACAGAGACTTGGACCACTTAGGATCAATCATGGACAAGAGGAAAGAAATAATGGGGCATATGGCAGCAAGTAAAATTCATAATACATGTTTTATAGGGATGACACAATCATATATGGTAGGTTCTTGGATACACCTGATAGGAGGGGTAATGAAAACAGGTTCTATTCTATTTCTGGATCATAGAGACAACATTAAAATGACCCTCACCATCCATATAGGAGGAATGTGAAACAATACTTCATATAGGAAGCCATCAGGAAGTTGAAGAAATTTTATGAGAAATCGAAGTGCAAGAATGAGTATAAGGAAGATTGGAAAGTTAATGATAATAATAAAGAAAAGTGGGTTAAGAAGAGAGGAAAACCCCAAGATACAAATGAGAGGAGAATTAAACATCGTAAATAGATTCAATGAAGTTGACAGAGGATAGGGATTTCAGTTTGAAGAGAAGAAAAAGGGTGATGGTGGGAAGCATTTACAGTGTTGGACTTGTGGCAAGGATCATCGCAAGAGAGATTGTCGACAACATTAGGGTGGAAGACCAAATATTTGCAGTGTTTAGGAGGCACATACAATTGGGGATGTTGAACAGAGTATTCCTCGGATTTATGCAGCATTGAATAATAGGCAGGCTGATCATCAAAAATATATTATCGAGATGGAAGGTAAGCTTTGTGATCAAATTGTTTCTATTTTGGTTGACCCTGTATCTAACTATAGTTATATCATACCTGATCTAGTGGATAAGTATCGTTTGAATAAAGAAGTGCATGTAGAGTCTTGTTTGGTGTAGTTGGATACATGTACTAAGAAAATAGTTTACCATTGGGATATATCTTGTGCATTTGAGTTGAACTGTATGTATACATCAGCACATCTAAATGTGATTCCATTGGGATCATACAATATATTTTTGGGTATGAATTGGTTATACATTCACATGACTAAAATGGATTGCTATGATAAGGCTTTTGACTACTTGGATGATAATGGAGAGAAGAGAATATTGCAGGGTTAGAAGAAGCATACATCAGTGAGAATGGTTACAACTATACATGAAAATCACATTAGCAGGAAAGGTTATGTCTTGTTTTCATTTCATATTTCTAGTGACAAAGGTAAGAATGTTGAGGATGTTGAAGTCTTGAAGAGGTACCCAATTTTGCAATAGTTTCAGGATGTGTTCCAGTAGATATTTTAGAGTTACTGCCTCATTGAGAAGTGGAATTTTCTATTGATTTGATGTCGAGAGTAACACCAACATCGTATCCACCTTATAGGATGAGCATTCCATAGTTGGTGGAAGTAAATTTGCAGTTGAAGGAAATGCTCGATAAGAGATACATTAGTCCAAGTGTGTCACCTTGGGGTGCAACAATGTTGTTTGTGAAGAAGAATGATGGTACTCTCAGGTTGTGTATTAATTACAAGCATTTGAACAAGGTGACGATTAAGAACAGGTGCTCGTTGCCACAGATTGATAACTTATTTGATCAATTGAAGGTAGTAGTAGTGTTCTTGAAGATTGATTTGAGATTAGGATATCATTAGGTACACATCAAAGAAGAGGCCATATACAAGACTGCTTTTCGGACAGGTATGAGCATTATGAGTTTGTTGTTGTTACTTTTTATTTGACTAATGCTCTAGCTAATTTCATGTGTTTGATGAATAGTATGTCATGTCCTTATCTGGAAAAGTTTTTGATAGTATTCATTAATGACACATTGATATATTCTAAGAATGAGGAAGAGCATGCATAAACCTTAGCAACAATATTGAGATTGATAAGAGAGCATCAATTGTATTCCAAGCTTAGTAAGTGTAGTTTCTTTTAAATAGAGGTAAATTACTTGAGACATGTTGTTTCTAGGTAAGTTATAGCAATGGACTTGTAAAATATCAGAGCTATCATAGAGTTGGAAACTCCTAATAATGTGGATGAGGTCATCTCATTCATGGGACTAGCAGGTTACTATAGGAGTTTCATCATGAACTTATCCTGTATTTCCTATTCCATTACATCTTTGTAGAGAAAAGGAAATAAATTTGAATGGACAGAGGAATGTGCAACTATTTTTGAGCAACTGAAGCAGTTTCTTACAAATGATCCAATATTGAAGATTGCAGATCCAGATAAATTGTGTGTGGTATGTACAAATGCTTGCAAGAGAGGACTCAGTAGAGTCCTGAAGCATGAAGGACAAGTATTATGCTATGATTCAAGGAAACTAAATGAGCACAAGCATAATTATGTGACACATTATTTTGAGTTTGCAGTGATCATTCATGCATTGAAGATGTGGAGACATTATCTTCTTGGTGGGAGGTTTATTTTGATGAGTTATCATAGTGGGATGTGGTACTTGTTTGACCAAACTAATCTGAATGCTAGGAAAGTTAGGTGGTTGTCCATGCTTAGTGAGTTTCACATTGAAATCAGGTACATTAAGGGTAAAGTGAAAAAGGTTTCAGATGCTCTTAGCAGAAGACTGCAGATAAATCACATCGCAGCTATGAGTTCATATGGGATATATTTACAAGATCGGATCTTGCAGGCAGGACAACACGATGATAGGTACCATCATCTTAAGCACAAGTTACAACAGTAGGGTACAGGCGATCAAGATGTGGATTATCATCTATGTTAGTGTCTCTCAATCACCAGTGATCAAATTTACTCTTTCAAGGTTAATTGATAGGGTCCTAGGTCAAATTTTATAGTTTCAAGTAATTTTTCAAATAAAAATTTATCATTGGTTGTTATCTAGGTCAATGTTTCTCCCTCTATTCACTCATGGTCATCATCACTCATATCGGTCAAGTATTCATTTAAGTGTTTATGGTCATGAATCAGTTAATATACCATCATCTAGGTCATGGTCTAGGATTACATTTTAAGTGTCATCATTTCTTCATGTCATCAAAATCTAAATGGGAGTCATGTCATCACCATTGTCACCATCATGGGAGTTAGAAAATTATAAAATAAAGACAAAGGAGAAACGATAAGAGTCAACTCATCATTTCACAAGTTTCAAAGGCTTTAAATTCAGTACGTTATCATCCCTCACGTTTCATTCAGCTCAATTTCTTCAGCAAAAGGTGAAATCCCTCTCCTAGGTTTTTCACCGCATTTTTGGATTTCTTTGGTGTTTGGTTTGTTTCAGTGATAAAAATCATGATTTTTCTACCCTATCACCTTCCTACACACCTCATACACCTCCCCAAACTATTTCCCACATTCATCTCCCTAATTCCTTTCATTTTTCCCTAAAACCCTAGCCCACGTTGCGTTTTTGCAGAGATTATAGGTTAGGACTATGTTTTAGACTTTTTCCTCTTTTTACCTTATCAATTTAAAGTAATTACGCTTTAAATGTGTTCCTAAAATACTCCACTATCACTCATAATTTTTTCATATTTTTTCCTAACTCCTATCCCCTCCATTTCCCTCCCTAAACATGCTGCCCCATTTCCCCATTTTTTCCTTGATTCCACCCTTTCCTTCCTTCCCATCAAGATAGGGTTTCTATCATACAAAAAGACACCATGGAAAATGAGAATAAAAATTACAATAAAGGAGGGAAAGTTTCCAGGTTTGAGTCAACTCAGACCCATGGCATCATTTTCATATTTTTGTGATCATTTGCTAGGGTTTATAGTGCACACAGGGACAATTTTTCTTCAAAACTAGTTTCTAAAGTAACGGAGATGAATTTTACAAAAATGAAAGAGGTTTTTGTCAATAATAGGACAAAGAACAAAAAACTCCTTCATTTTATGCACAGGTGTTATTATTTGAGATAAATTAAAAAAATACAGTTTCTCCAAGTCATTTTCTACACTTTTGAATAGGTTGTCTTCAAGTCAAATTTTCAGGGGTTTGTAGAAGGGGTTTACAGCGTTTTATGACTTCATTTTGTATAAGACATCCTAATATTTCCAACCATACCACTTGTAATCCAAAAATTCTTTAGGAAGGCCTCCAAACTCCCTATCAAAGTGGCGAAATGCTTCTGCTAAAGTGGCATGTTGCTTTTGCAATTTTTTAGTGATCAAATTCAAACTTGGATTCTGAGTAAATGGGAAAGTAGTTTGGAAACCAGAAGGATATTTTTGTTCATAACATGCTAAATAAATAAAAAATTCTCTCAGTTTTGAAAAAAACGTTATGGTTTGAGAGTTATTAATCCATCCTTTAGCCCTATTTCTACAGAAATATTTTGGAAAATCTGGAAAATTTGGTCATCACAGAAGAGTCGCGCAACGACGCGACTCTTTCTCTCAGGGCATCCAAATGAAGAATGGATAAAAATTTTAGATTCCATTTCACCTGAAAATTTTAGATCAAGTCTTGGTTTTTCATGACACCCCTTGGTTGTGGATAAAAAGCCAAAAAAAATGCCTCTTTTCCATGCTTCTGCTAGTGTTTTTGACCAGGCACGACGCTTCTAGAGTGAAGTTGGGAAAACAAATTTTGAAGGTGTTCATATGGGTGTTCTCTCAAATTTCAAGGTGCATTGGAAAGTAGACACATAGGGCTACTAAACCCAACATTCAGACTTGCATTTGGATGCTTTTAAGTGGGTCAAAATCACCATTGAAAAAGCACGACTTTTCTACTAAACAAGCGCGACGCTTCTGCTAAAGGCGCTATGTATCTACATTGGATGCCTTTCAGACAACTGTCATGCCAGGAAAACTTCATATTTCAATGCTAGTTGTCCCATGAGGTTTCATTTGATGTATTTGAGTTTTTTTTGCCTCTTATGATGAGGAAACGTGTAATTTAATGAAGGATACACACACTCCTAGTCTTTAGCTAACATTAGGCGAATTTTGAGGTCTAAAATGGGCCTCCTAAGGAAACAATAAAATAATAGATAAATCAATAAAATAATATTTATGAATTTGAAATTCACTTTTTGCACCACAATCCATGTAACCATGGTTAAATTCAATTCAAAAGTTGTACCAAAATAAAATTAATAAAAATATTGTATTGATGTGACTATAAAAAGGAATGATTTTTTCAAGAAAAATTCATTATCATTGAACAAATAATGCATTTTTCCTTTGTACTTAAATAAATTAAAATAAAATATAAATATAAATTCATAAATTCTTAATTATATAATATGTTATTAATTAAAATTATATTATTTAAATTGTATAATAACATGTAATTAATGTACTATATAAAAATAATATAATAAATGTAATATATTATTTTATGTATGAATTTCATTCAAAAGTGTGAAATGACATTTATTATGAGTACTTTACTTTGACTTTAAAAGTACTTAGAGCACTACCATGATTAACCATGAATTTTTATCCACCATTGAGAATGTGATAAATAAGTACCTTTAACTCGAGCAATGCCACCTCAACCATTAGGGTTGATGTCATCCCCTAAAATGTGATTGGTTCTCATAAAGTGAATTTTGACTATACATTTTCCTTAGGAGGCCCATTTTAGACCTCAAAATTCCCCTAATGATTTCAGGGATTAGTTTCTAACTTCCCTAGATTTTAGAAAGTGAATCATCTAATATAATTATGATGATTTTTGGAAAAGATTTCGACCCTATGAGGTGTCATGAAATCTATTTTCTATAATTAGTGCACCTCAAGTCATTTTAGGGGTTGGATAGTTGTTATCTGCAGTGGAGCTATTGTACAAGCTTTTGTTAATGAAATAAAAAATAGTGTTGCATGCATAGTGTTGAAACTCTAGTGGTATGCATTTGAGAATTTTTTTTTCTATGTAAACTTATCATGTTGAATGTTATGTTATCCATATTTCACATATATGCTTCTTTATGTGAATTCTTATCAGTTTACAAATAGAAATCATGCTTTCCATGCTCTGTTTTTTATAAGATATACATGAAATTGTCTCTGCTCTTCTGATGAATGAATTGAGTTTAATGCTCATTATGATTCCCTCTCAGTTCACTCTATACACAATGAAAAATTAAGCATGCTTATTATCTTACCTACCTGACCTCACACTTATCTCTGTAACTAAACCTTTGAATTAAGACCAAAACCCTAGACCTAGTTTCCTAACTGTCATTCCTATCCAGAAAAACTTCAAACAAACAAAAACCCTAATGTATTGAGCCTCATAACTATCCTAAAAAATTATATTCGGTCATCCATTTAACTTCAAAGTGACATAGAGAGCCCCCTCTCTGGTCTTGGTAGGGCTAGCTACCTGACTTAAAGGTTGGTTTGTGGTTACCTTCCTTCAGCTCCATTCTCAGCCTTGGGAAGCAAGGGGAAGTGCTAGCATTTTTGGCGTCGTTTCCAGGGAGAGAAGGTTAAATATTTCCCAGGAAAAAATGACAAATATTAGCTCTGATTACTGATGGTGAATTGTGTTCAGGTACAATAAGGTTGTGCATATTTCACCTGACGACTCTAGTGTTGAAGAATCCAAAAGTTCAAAGTTTTCATGGCAACTCCACTGTTCAAAAACCGGTAGCTTAAAGAAATTTTTGGTGACTTCACTGTTTTCAAGATGGATTCAACTACAAGAAGGAATTCCAAGTATGCTCCTATGGATAGGTCTTATACCCCCGGCTTTCCAAATCCTATGCGTCATGTTGATTGGTTATCTTATCTTCCCATGTTCAAAGATGAAAAGAAAGATTATGCTACCTTGCACTTGATCAAGTTTCATATGCATGTACGTAGACTTAAATTTAAGTTTCCTGAGGATTTCTTAATGAATATATTTATGGCTACTCTGGAAGACAAAGCAAGAACATGGCATGAATGGTTAAGACTAGCTAGCATATGTTCCTTAAAGGATTTTCATATTTGAAAATACTCCTATCTTGCCGATAATTTTTTTAGAATTATAAAGAGCATTATCCATCTTTATTGTTGGTACAAAATTGTTGTGATCATTTTGAGGGTTTCATTTAGTATCTTGAAATTTTTGATGAGGATCTAGAATTTATGGATGACGAGGATATGTTATAGGAACTTTATGAATTTTCTTCTTAGGTTAGTTGTCATGATGATCAAGAGGATTTACAACATGTAGAAAACTTACAGCCATCAACAATTTATCTCTTAGATGAAGATTAAATCAATCAGGAACTTGATGTTGATATTCAAGTCCCTTCTCTTGAGATAGGTGAAGTTTTGCATCCAGTTTGTCAGTTTTTGTTTGACCAAGGTGCAAGTAGTGAACTAGTTCATATTGAAAAAGCCCCACAATTGCAAGAGGATCAGCTATTAGAAATAGTCTCCCATCATGAAAATCAAGATGATAGTCTTCAAATAGAGTTATCTAATGAGATCAGAATAGATTTTTTTTTATCAACAAAAGGAAAGTCTCGATACACGTGATATGGCTATCATATTTGAGGATGCTAAAGAAAATTTGGACATTTTTATAAACAAATCTGTTGATCCCTTTTTCTTTCAAGTTGAACTTGATCATGACAAGATTTAAAAATTACTAATTATGAATGAAAATTTTCCCTTGGATCATAAAGGCATGAAAATATTCCATATTTTCAAGGATCCTTTTTCTAATTTGATCCAGTCATTAAAAGAGGTGATTTTTCATGGTTTCAAGGATCCAATGGTAAGTTTGTTTCATCCATCTAGGAAGATGAATATTCTTGTATTTATGAATCATGAGCACATGTTCAGTGGATACTTTGATTTGCCTATCTTTTGTTCCGTTTTCTTGCTAAAGGAAAGTGTGAGCAAGATTCAAGCAAGTAGCCATTTGCTAGATTGGTTACACTGGAGGGATCATATCGCATGATTGTATATATTTATTCAATTTACGGGTGATTATCATCAAGATTTGAAGCTCGAGGTGAAGGCCCTAAGATCCCGATGGTCTACTTCCATAAGTAAGTTCAGTCAATAGCCAAGTTTTTGAGTCAAAGTAATTTTTTGTTTCAGTTAGTCATTTCATTTTTTCAAGTTATTTCAGTTTCCATTTTTGACTCCATTGCCCAATGGATGAAGCTACCTAGCCTACAGTGTTCTTGACACCTCCTAAAGGAGTTTTCATCCCCAGTTGGAGCCAATTCTAGCGTATTTCAGTCACCAGTGATCAAATGTACTCTTTCAAGGTTGGTTGATAGGGTCCTAGGTCAAATTTTATAGTTTCAAATAAGTTTTCAAATAAATTTGATCATTGGTTTTTGTCTAGGTCAGTGTTGCTCCCTCTATTCACTCATGGTCATCATCACTCATATCGGTAAATTATTCATTTAAGTGTTTATGGTCATGAATCAGTTAATATACCATCATCTAGGTCATGGTCTAGGAATACATTTGAGGCATCATCATTTGTTCATGTCATCAAAAGCTACATGGGAGTCATTTCATCACCATTGTCACCATCATGGGAATAGAAAATTAGAAAATAAAGCCAAAAGAGAAACGATAAGAGTCAACTTATCATTTCACAAGTTTCAAATGCTTCCAAGTCAGTAAGTGATCATCCCTCACCTTTCATTCAGCTCAATTTCTTTAGCACATGGTGAAATCCTTCTCCTAGAGTTTTCACTGTGTTTTTTGCTTTCTTTGGTGTTTTTTTTTTTAGTGAGAAAACTCCTAATTGTTCTACCCTATAACCTTCCTACACACCCAATACACCTCCCCAAACAATTTCCCACATTCATCTCCCTCATTTATTTCATTTTCCCGTAAAACCCTAGCCCACACTGCGTTTTTGCAGAGAATCTAGGTTAGGATTGTGTTTTAGACATTTTTCCCCTATTCCCTTATCCATTTCAAGGAATTACACTTGAAATATGTTCCTAAAACACTCCCCTATCTCCCCTAATTTTTTCAGATTTTTCCCTAACTCCTATCCCCTCCATTTCCCTCCCTAACCTTGCTACCCTATTTTCCCCTGTTTTCCTAGATTCCAGCCTTTCCTTCCTTCCCATCAAGCTAGGGTTTTTATAATACAAAAAAACACCATGGAAAATGAGAATAAATAGTACAACAAAAAAGGGAAAGTTTCCAGGTTTGAGTCAACTCAGACCCATGGCATCATTTTCAGAGTTTTGGGATCATTTGCTAGGGTTTACAGTGCACATAGGGACATTTTTTCTTGAAAATCAGTTTTTGAAGTAATGGACATAAATTTTACAAAAGTAAAATAATTTTTTGTCAATAATAGTCCAAATAAAAAAAACCTCCTTCAATTTATGCACAAGTGTTATGATTTGAGAGAAATTCCAAAATTACAGTTGCTCTAGGTCATTTTCTGCACTTTTGAATAGGTTGTCTTCAAGTCAATTTTCCAGGGGTTTGGAGAATGGTTTTGTAGTGCTTGATGACTCCATTTTGTAGAAAAAATCCTAATATTTCAAACCATACCACTTTCAGCCCTGTTAGGGTCCTATAATAATAGGGATCATAATTTTGAATTGACTATGATTAGTCTTGTAATATTGTACATACCTTTGCTTTTCTGCAAATGTTTTCCCATATTAAAAAATGAAAAGAGGGTATTTCCTAAAATAATAATCAAAGGACCAAAAGAAAAGAAAGATAAAAAAAGGATATAAAGTATGAACCCCATAAAAAGAAACAAAACAAATTCTGAAAGTGTTGCACATTCAAATGCAACTACTCTTAGATTACTTTACTTTTGCAAATAAAATTGTGTGCAGCTTGTCCAAAATGCCACAATTCATGATGATCATACAGTTTAATCTTGATTTATTCATGCCTTTAAATTTCATGTCATGATAGTTAGTGAATAAGGATATGACCAAACCATTTAATCTTGGAAGATCAGTAGTTAGTGTAATATTCCTACTTAGCCTGAGCTAAGAGGAATATTCATTTTTGTTTGAATTTATGTTACATGAATAAATGAATAAATGAGGACATGTAAAACTCCTGAAAAAGAATGAATAAATCAATGCCCATGTGAACAAGGATAAATCAGGGCCATGTAAATAAATCACTTGCAGGTGTGAAAGGGGTTTAATTTGTGAGACTGGGTCAACCTTGACCAAATCTACAACGTTGTCTAGATTCAATGTACCTCATAAAGGGACAACACAGTTCTAGAAGGAGGCCCCTCATGTGAAAGGAGCTAACTCATCAAGGTGGTTTAGGGTTTGCAAAGGCTTTCATCTTATAAAAGGAAGGGGGAGGCAACAAGAGAAGGTTGTTGATTGATTATATTTCTGAGTATCTTGTCTGTTTAGACAAATACTATTCTCTTTTGTTTAGTGGAGAATTTTTCTGCTTAGCACTTGGAGTTCTTATTCAGGGATTTCACCTCTTCCATTGAGGATCATTGGAGGATTATTTTCTGATTTGATCCACTATCAGGCTTTGGGCCAAGCTCTACTTCCAACTGCAACACAGATCCAGTGAGGGTTTGCTTGCTTTTGTAGGCTGCAGCAAGTGGGACTCTAGATCTGCAGATATCTAGCTTATATTGGAGCCTCTTCTCATGGAGTGTGTCTTTTAACCTCCTAGAAGAGTGCATCCATTGTTTGAGCTTCAGATTTGTATCTTGACATCAGGCCATCATTGTTATTCAAGCTACAACATAGTTTTCATTGAGGAATTATTTTATTTTCATTAGAGGTTCTGCAAGGTGTTTTGATCCCATTTTTTATGAGAGATCTCTGGTGCTGGGATTTTCCTTTCACTTTGGTGATCCATGGATTAGCTTGTTGTTCCATGTTCTATTTAGATCTGATCTATTTTAATGTAAATTCATCTTCATAAATTTCTGAAGCATTTTCCAGATCTGCAACTTAAAACTCAGATCTACTCTTTGTAATGCATGATTCGGTCAAAACCTCAAGGGGATCTTGTAAATAAGACTATCTAGTTTCCATATCTGAAATGGATCTGATGTTTTGTCCAAAAATATGTCCTAGATCTGAGCTTTAATATTCATCTGCTGCAGCTCCTCAAAATAACGTTGTTAAGCCATTTGGCAGTTTATATATGTGTTGCAGCCTTCTTTTCCGAAGATTTCTTGCTCTATTGTCTCTTGTATTCTATTTTATATTGAAAGAGCTTCATTGTGATTCTGATTTTCTGTTGTATACTCATAATTTAATCATATTTTATGGCCTCCTACTCACACTGTCCAATAATTCATTATTTCTGAAGCAATTTGTAGTGCCTAGCTGTAGCCCCTCTTGTAGGGTGTTTTTCAGCTAGACTAGGTGGTGGGAGATCTGTTTACCACACCTATTTTGATTTGTTTTTGCTCCCATTTTGGATCTAGACCCCAGATCTACTGATCTAATGGATACAAGGGCTGTAAACTCATTTCTATTCATCAATCTCCCAGGAGTGTGTTATTTAAGCAGGCTTTTTGTGCTGTTCTAGAGTTGGAATATTACAGTGGTATCAGAGCTCCTTTCTTGGCACAGCCTGTGCTTTCCTTGGAACACCACAGCCATTTTGCATTCAGAAGAAGATTAACCTCTTACTAAAAGGGATAAGAGGTATCATAACAGAAGTCACAAGAAGTTTGATTACACTACTGATGAGCAAGACAAGGGTAAAGCCCCTGAGACTACAAGTGATAAAGAAGGAGAAGAGTTTTCCAAAACTCTTTTGGTGGCCATGAAATATCTTTCCAAAGAGATCAAGGAAATGAGGATGGAAATAATAATGGAATCTCCTGGGAGATTTCATCTGGGGGAAATCTCTGACATGTCTCATCACTGGATTGGTCAACCAATGAACCAGACATAAGCCCCACAATCTCCACAATGCTGCACTATGCCTACCTTCTTGGCTATGGAGAATGAAGGAACACAAGAGCAAGAAACCCTTGAAGACTGCTTTGTGGAATATGAATCTCAGAATCGGAGATTCAGAGACCACTTGAGTTTCCAAGAGTTTTGTCACCTCAAGGACAGAAGAAGACCAAGGCAGCAGTATAGAGACGATGGGTTCTTCAATAATCATGATAGACATCACTCTATGGGTAGCTTCGTTTTGCCCAAGTTTGATGGGTCACCCACTAGTTTAGCCAAGGCATGGGTAGAAAAGTTGGACATCTACTTTCAGTTGAACAAAGTCCCTGAGAGTGAAGCCATCAAGATTGCAGTGTTGCACTTTGATGGTGAAGCACACAATTGGTGGTTCCATGGATTGTCTACATTGGGCCATGCCAATGTGACTTCCTACTCTAAATTCACTAGAAGATTAGTAGAGAGGTTTGATAGAAACGATCCACAAACACCTTTCATGAGCCTTGCAAAGTTAAAGCAATCGGGAAATGTAGAAACTTCTATCTCTGAGTTTCTGATATTATCATTTATGGTTCCTGATATGTCTGTAGCAAGGAGGGTGTACATGTTCATCGATGGCTTGGATGAACCTTTGCATGGGTTTTAAATCTACCAATCCCACCACTTTACATGATGCCATTGAGAGGGATAGGGACCTCCAAGATGCCTTGCCAAAAGCAAAGGCAACTTTCCAGAACAAGGCCCCTCACTTTTCTAAGGGGAAGGAAGAAAAATTTTCTCCTTTCAAGGAGAGCTCATTCAAGAAGCCTCTTGATATCTAACTCAGGAGAGAGCTGAGGAAGAAGAGACTATGTTTCACTTGCCAAGATTCATGGGCACCTGGACATAGATGTGCTGCTAGGAAAGCACACTACATAGAAGTATTCTCGGGTTTTAAGTAGGAAGATGAAGATGATGAGCCAAGGAGGGGTCATAGCGCTGATAATTTTGAGGGAGATCCAACACCATATGGAGATGGGGATGGAGCCTTTGCTACAATAGGTGGAACTCTTGCATCTTTGAGAGGAGTGCCTAAGTACTTGACCCTAAGAGTACAAGGTTCAATCATGAATCAGAGGGTATCTGTGTTGATTGACAGTGGGGCAACCCACAAATTTATTGATGCTCATCTTGTGTAGAGGAGAGAAATCCCCACTGATACTTTTGAGGGATTCTCTGTTTTGGTCCCAAGAGATAGGACAATGCAATGCATGCAATATGTTCCATAACTCTCAGTTACTATGAGGTCCTACACTTTGGTGGATCACTTTTTTTTAGTTGACATACCAGACACTAATATCATTTTGGGTGTCCAATGGTTGATTACATTGGGGAAGGTCACCACTGATTGGAAGGCTTTGCAGATGGAGTGGGTGGACATGAAGAGTGGTAAGCCCCAAATGATCCAAGGCATGTATACTTATCCTTCACCTAACACTTCCACACAAACAACAGAGATGGATTTGTGCAGTGAAAGCAAGGATCTCATAGTCCCTTCACTAATGTTCATGAACTTTCTACATGGGACATTCCTATCTAGTGGAAAAGCACCTGGGAGGCCACCAGATTCAGATCTTGTGGGGGAGCCTCACAAAGTGTTGGTACAAATCTAGATCCATGAGGGATTGGAGCAATGGGGGACCAAGCTACAATGCTGGAGGGCTTGGGACAACTCAAGAGAGGGGGATCCTCTCATTGTATCACTATCACCTTCTCTCTTTTCTAGATCTGCGCTGTAGGAGGAGGAGAATGGGAGGATCAACCTTCCAAAAAACATATTTGGAATTAGAAATTTCAGAGAAGAGATCAGTAGCATGACAGACACTTCCATGGAGGTATCATCAGTGTTTTCTTTGTTGAGCAGTGTGGATCTGTACTAGAAATCACAATTGCTTGTAGATTATTCCAAAGATCTCCACACCGGTATGATACTAGATGACCTGCAGGAAGAAGAGGGCTATTTTGTCCAAGGGGGAGTCATCTACTTTCATGGTAGGATCTTCCTATCTAGAGCTTCTGAGCTCAAATAGAAGATACTATAGAGGGCACATAAGGAATTCCTTCTCAGCCATATGCAGTCCATGAATATCTACACCCTGATCATGAGGAGCTTTGATTGGGAGGGGATGAGAGAGGACCTACATCAGCACTTTCAAGAGTGCATTAACTATGGAGGATTGGGGCAGCCAATGGACTTTTTTCAAGAGTCATATCAGCTAGTTCCTCCTTTTCTTGAGAGGAGGGAAATGCTCATGCACAACTCCATGAGTATGAAGAACTATGGTGGTAAAGGATTTGATCATGCTAAGCAAGATCTATTTTCTGATTTGTCACATTATTTTACCATGTTTCTCAGGCTATGTCTCCTAAAGGGGGTGAGAGATCATGTGGATCTCATATTTTTTTGAGGGCCAATAGAAATTCTGAACTTGGCCACTCCCTTGTTGTGCAAAGGGAGATTCCTTTTCATGATGGGTGCTTCCCAAAGGCACCAAACATATCTGATATCTCTAGCTATGTTGATATGACTTATGCAGCAAACATGTGGAGGGAATGCCACTTGCCACACCTTGATCTAAATCAGGCATGAGGTGCACTGCACTGGCATCACATGTGGGAATTTGACCCCCATCTTCAAGGTCAAATTTCTATTTGCATATATGTCGTTTTGCTTCCATACTTGGATGATATACTTGTCCTATTTTTGGGATTGTATGGAGGAAGTATGGATATTTTGCATGTACCACATGGATTGGAACTTCTCTATGAGCCTCATGCTACATTTTTTAGAGAAATCATTGCTCCAGCCATGTTTATTTTTGTTGAATTTTTCACTCCTGGTGGGATGGACTATGCACATCTTATGTGGGCCTTAGAGGAACAATTCCTGATGTATTGGATTGATGAGAACTTGGCTTATGATGAGGACTTGATCATTGATGATGTCATCAATGTAGGAGGGGAAGGACTACAACTCTCACCCTATCAGTTGCTTGAGGACAAGCAACATTTTGGAGGGGAGGACTGTAATATTCCTACTTAGCCTGAGCTAAGAGGAATATGCATTTTTGTTTGACTTTTTGTTGCATGAATAAATGAATAAAGGAGGACATGTAAAACTCCTGAAAAGAATGAATAAATCAATGCCCATGTGAACAAGGATAAATCATGGCCATGTAAATAAATCACTTGCAGGTGTGAAAGGGGTTTAAGCTGTGAGACTGGGTCAACCTTGACAAAATCTACAACACTGTCTAGATTCAATGTACCTCATAAAGGGACAACAGATTTCTATAAGGAGGCCCCTCATGTGAAAGAAGCTAACTCATCAAGGTGGTTTAGGGTTTGCAAAGGCTTTCATCTTATAAAAGGAAGGGGAGGAAACAAGAAAAGGTTTTTGATTGATTATATTTCTAAGTATCTTGTCTGTTTAGGCAAATACTATTCTCTGTTGTTTAGTGGAGAATTTTGTTGCTTATAACTTGGAGTTCCTATGCAGGGATTTCACGTCTTCCATTAAGGATTCTTGGAGGAGTATTTGCTGATTTGATCCACTATCAGGCTTTGGGCCAAGCTCTACTTCAAACTGCAACATAGATCCAGTGAGGTTTGCTTGCTTTTGTAGGCTGCAGAAAGTGGGACTCTAGATCTATAGATATCTAGCTTGTGTTGGAGCCTCTTCTCATGGAGTATGTCTTTTAACCTTGTAATGTCCCAAATGAGGGATTTTCTGCTCCATCGGGAACATCTTAAGATGTTCCATTTTTCCTTCTTCAGTCAGCTACTGTAAGTCCATTTCAAAGATTGAATGATGGGGAATTTATAGGATATGACTCCTTCCAAATAAGGGATAAATTCCGAGGCTAGCTAGCCCTTCTCAGACTCTGCCTATGGATATGCAATATTCCACCTCAGGAATTTCTGCCACAGGGTCTTTGAGGATGCTGTATAAGGAATATGCTGCATAAATAAGGCTAACCAATGTTGGGATTCCCTAGAAAACTTCTAATATAACTTCCCTGCAGAATATGAGCTTAAATAAATGATTCTAGATGGGTTATACAAATCTTCCCAAACTAGATCTCTAAAACAATGCTCAATGAAAGAGCTTACAGCAATATGCAAAACATCAATCTGGAACTCTACAAATTTGAATGTATCATGAGAGGGTAAATAACATAGCCATCATCATATTAATATATCAGCATGATTATACAGAAATATCATGAGGAATAAAGCCCTCAAGCATTAGAACCAATCCTCCCATGAATATACAATACAATGCCGGAGTAGCTGCAGCGACACAGAATGACGAAAGAACATAATTGCACAGTATCTATGTGAGATGTAGCTGCTAAATGTATAAAAATTATATGTAGATTAAGGAATACAAGAAAATGGCCCAAGAAAGGAAAATGGGCTCAATATGGGATTTCTAGCCAATCTCATTGAGATTGCTAGAAATGCCGAATAAAATACAAAAGTGACATACCAATTGTCACTGCAGCTGGAACCAAATGAATATGAGGTTGTGGCTGATCTGATATGATGATTCCCTCCTTTTATAATGCCTTCAAGGAAAAGGGGCTGATCCCCTTCCACTCAAAATCACTCCTCCTGATGAGCTCAAAGATCTCCCTCAACACTGCCCTCATGGAATAACGCAGTTTCTCCAAGTGACTGCGTAGTGGGAGAGAGTGAATGGGTGGCCTGATGCCACAGATCTAGAATGAATTCCAAGAGCCCTCTCTACAACTCCTCCAAAGAAGGAATCCATCCTCCTCTGAAAATTAAAATAGGGAAGAACTCTATGAGTTCCTTTGCTGCTACCCCAGCTACACAACACCAACCTGCTACAGGAAAACACTGCAACTGAAGGAGTGAGCTTGGAAAAATGCTGGAATGAGGATATGCAGCTCAAATCCTCTCCTCCCCTGAGGAAGAGGTGGGGTATCCCCTCCCGAGAGCACCCCCAGTGCTCAAGAGCACTGCAATCCTGCTAAACAACCCAGATGTGCAAGTCCTTGACCTTACTACGAAATTTCTGAATCCAAGAATAATCCAAATGAGCTGCTCCTTTGTTATTATAAATCAAATGAAATCTCTTTCACCATAGGACCCACAATTAGGGTTTCCATTCACTTTTGAATGCTTTCCCTCCAAAAGTTGCATTATCTTCTAATGCAAGCTACCCTTCTAAGGCAGTGTTGTTGACTTGGTCAAAGGTGACCAACTCAAGGTGATCCTCATAATGTTCACACCATGGGGTTTTTATTTCAGCTGCTTTATTATTTCTCCTTTCACATAAGGAGTGTTATTTTCCATCAAAAGGGGATAAGGGGTTTTCCTTACCCATTTTATTAAACAAAATAAAAATATGCCACTATAATGTTCCATTTTAGCTTGAGGCTAAAATTGGGAACATTACAGTCCTCCCCTCCCACATGTTGCTTGTCCCCAAGAAACTACATAGAGAGAACAAAAATTTCTCCTCCTTCTTCTCTTATGGCCTCCTCATCAACAATCTCCACCACTGCTCAAGATATGATGCGGTAAAACTGTCCTCCAATGCCTCCTCCCAAGTATGCAAACCGGAATGGTGTACACCCTGAAAGATAGAAGGTGTAGGTGGAAATCCTCCTACTGAACTATGGCCTCCTCAAGGTAGGAGTGAGGACATGCATGGGAAAATAAAATCCCACTGATGATCTTCTCAACCATGCTATCGTCCAAATGAAAACCTTGCCCCCTGTTCTGTGCAATGTAATGGGGCTGAATGGAGAGTTTTGTTGCTTCATCCCAATAAGCTCCTCTCTCCCTTTGTAGTACATATGGGGCTGCTACTATCCTTGGGCTAAAATGGTGTGGCCTCCAAGAGTGGCCCAAGCTACCCCATCAAAATATCCATCCATGAAATGCCTCTCTAAATTCTCCAAGTGGTTGGCCCCACAAGAAGAGAAAAGTAATAGTATGGCAATCATGGTTTGCCCAATGGTGTCTCCTGCAATATAGAGCATGTGTAATGGGGAGAATAGTCCTCCCAATGGGTTTTCCCAACATATAAGTCACTCTCCAAATATTTCTCCCTATGAATACATAAGCATCATCAATACAAGGTAGCATAATACAATGAAAACAAGTTGTCACAAGACAACTAGAGAGTGGGTCACTGCTTCTCTTATGGGACCAACGCAGTGCACCTCTTGTTTACATCAAAATAGAAATTAACAAGTGGATTCCCAGCCACTTGTTTGCTGCCACAAACATCTCATGAGATGGAATCATGAAAGTACAAATAGGTGCCAATAGTGCACACCAAGAAGTATGTGGCCTCCTCCACAACCCACCATAAGATTGGTCGATTTTTCTGCTACAAATTGCTGCAAGTACATCCTAATATAATATACAAGAAGGTACAAGACCTCTTGATACATCATGCTGCTCAAACAAGGAAAAGAAGTATAATACTAAACATAAAATTATACCTTCTCCCTCATGCACTTGAGTTCCTGAGCAGAAATGGCTCAACCGAAAATTTCCCTCTACCTCCAATGAGTAGGGAAGTGGCTGTGAGATTATCTCCACCAAAATCAAGCGAGCTATGCATCTCCCTATGCTGATAGGTTCCATGATGAATGCCCTCCCGAGTGAACTTCTCTATCCAATCAAAGTATGCATCCAAGTGCATAGCTAGGAAGCCCTCATATGCTGTGTTGTGGATGATTTTGTCACCCCCCCTAAAGACAGCCTAGAGTTGCCATAGACCAGTGCCTAGGACATCTTAATATAGCAAGGAGCCCCTTATAATTGGGTTGTCATTCCAAGAACTCACTTACTATCTCTTGTTTGAAACAAGGAAACTAGATTTGAATGGGACCAATCTCTCTCAGAAGCTGACACAAGAATAATGTAGGAACATCAGGTAAAACTTTAGCATGAAAGCATTAGACAGTTAAGAGACCGCTTACTGTAAAGAGGGCCGATTCAAATAATATATCACAGAAATCAAATATTAGAAAAAGAGTGCAATGAGGAAACATAAGAAGATATTAGTTGGCATAAGGGCGCACCAATTTACGAATCCTTAAACTACTAATATAGCAGAAAACATGAAAGAGTGGACATGGAACAGCATATCATGACTAGGCCTGTTTAAAGCACTTTACTAATTTCAGAAAGGGCACCACTTAAGATGAATCCTTGCTGCAAACCAGTGAGCCACTCGCATTCTAGAACATGATACAAGAAGACAAATTGTATGAAAGGAGATAATGTATTAACACATGAGAAACGTTACATACTGTGAGATATCGAAGACCAGAATCCTCAATACAGTTATGACCCCTCCTCACTGAGACCCTACGGGCTCTGAAACTTCATACATAAATATTACAAGATGAATACAGAAGTCTTCTCGCTGCACAGTTTGCTGACAGAAATCTGGAACCCTTTCAATGTCCTCTGTTTTGGTCTTTATAGGAGTGGTGGAGAATTCTAGAGGAGGCGGCAGCTGAAACATAATTAATGACTCAATTTTGAAAGAAAAGGCGGAAAACATTCGCACCTACTTTGTGAATGACTAACTGTTAATAACTGTACTAGACAACCTGCCCATGAAATAAATGCTGGGAGATAAAATCTCCTTTCATACAAGATAGGAGTGATAAAATATATACAATATATGGCCACGAGAGTGAAGAAAAGACTATTTATATAAGAGATTTAGAATAATGCATACTTCGATATTGTACTCTCGGCCCTCGGTTACGGATTTGAGTCCTGGATCTTTAATGCAGGAGAGTTCATCTGGAGAGTTCGGAGAATCCACATTAATGTTCTCTTGAATGGAAGTCACCTCTCCCACCTACCCTTGGTTTCTTTCTTTAATTCCGCCAGCGGAATATGTCCTTTAGTATACTCCTGATCTTTGCAACGGAGGCGGCAAGTTTAAGCGCCAACTAAGTCGTTTAAAACCTGCAAAACCCACAAAATGTTAAAGAAAAATGACTCGGTGACAGGGAGTGTGGATGCAACAGCGGCCATGGAATCGGTAATACAGACTAGGCGAGGTATTGAGAAGATGCAAGGTGACAGGAAACACACGAATATAATGAAGAGATGGAGGGTGATAAGGCAGAAAACAGTGGAGCGACCGCGAATGGATGGGACAGAGGTTCATAAACCATGACACGTCACCGGAACATATGAATGGTGGAGGAAGGGCACAGCGTACATTTGTGAATAATGATGACTCGACCATAGGTGATAGGACCCAAATTGGAAATCGGAATCGGAAGGTGGAGCGGGGAAACAGGGGTGACACATCTTTTAAGTTCCGATTACGATTGAAGGCAGGGCTGCGATCAACCCAAGACCGTTCGATCTTAAAACAAGATCAACGGCTGTGATTGCATCGGAGGAGAATAAAGTGCTAGAGCCATGAAAACCGCTGATCGATTGTGCACGGACCCTCCATAGAAGTTGATTGCCGCACCGTCGATTTGGACCGGATCGGGCGGCCAGTATTGCGTCCGATCGTTTAAACAATAGGCACCTTCTTGCTTGGAATTATGGTTTTCAGACTTGGATTATACGGAAACCGAAGCGGGAGGGCGTCTAACTCTTTAGGGGCACGGCCCGATTATATTTAAATTTGGATTTTGGCTATTACCAAGCAGATTTTCGGGCGGAGATAGTAGTATCTAACAGGAATCATGAGATTTTGGGCAACGGCAGAGGTAAAAATGAATTCGAATAAGACAGCAAGGCAAAAATTCACGGGCAGAGGAAAACATGTACAACATCGGCTCCATCTGGGGACGACATGTTCGTCCTCGGGCATGTCGAGAACGCGCAGACCATTAAATATTTCATTTTATCTTTGAATTCCCCTGCATTTTCCCTTCAACATTCTTTTCTTTTACAAAAATAAGAGCCAAACAAACTATATACAGTATATACAATCGAGCATTCCCAGCTCAGGTCAGAATTGAAAATAAGGCTTGAGGAAATGGCCATTCACGGGTGCATCCAACAAATCACCCTGTAGATTTTCTAGAGTAAAGGTGTTGTTCCTTCCCAGTTTCACTATTTTAAATGGCCCGAACCACAATGGATCAAATTTAGCATGTTTACCCCTTTCTGCTCTGCGAACATCCCATCTAAGAACCAGGTCTCCAGCTTGGAAATTCCTATCCTTTGCATGCCGATCAAAGACATTCTTCATTTTTTCTTGGTATTCTATCAATCTCTGATCTACCTAGTTCCTTGTTTCCTCCAATTCTACCAGCTGATTAATTCTTCGGATCATGCCATCTGGTTCTTCCTGGTTCTCCTGCATGAAACGTGCCACTGGCAATGCTAATTGCAAAGGAAATACTGCGGCCCGCCCATATACCAGCTCATAGGGTGACTTCCCTGTTGCTCTTTTGTTGGTTATCCTGTTCGCCCATAGAGAAAACTTTAATTGAGAGTCCCAGTTCTTCTGATTTTCCGCTATTGTCTTCTTCAGGGCTCTCACCAGGGTTTTATTGGATGACTCTGCTAGACCATTTCCCTGTGGATAATATGCTGTAGAATGGGTGAGGATGATGTTGTATCTTTGGCAGAATTTCACGAACCTGGCGGACTTGAAAGCCTGTGCATTGTCAGTTACAATTCTTGCAGGACATCCAAACCTAGATATGATATTGTCTTCTATAAAATTCATTATTACAGCATCTGTAGCCTTTCTGGTTGGTATGGCTTCCACCCATTTCGTGAAATAGTCTGTGGCTGTCAGTATCCATTTATGTTGGCCACTCGATGGGGGATGTATCTCACCTATAAAATCCAATCCCCATTTCTGAAAGGGTTCATTTACGTGAATAGGGATCAAGGGCAATGCTGCTAATTTCTGCCTTTCTGCAAACCTTTGGCATTTGTCACATGATCTGACCCATGCAAAAGTATCTGAATACAATTTTGGCCAGTAAAAGCCAGCCTTCAAGATTTTGTGAGTTGTAGCCTTCCAGCTGTAATGTCCTCCACATATTCCCTCATGGAATTCTGTCATTACATTTTGTACTTCATTTTCTGTGAGGCATAACAGTAATATACCTAGAGGGTCTCTCCAATAGAGTTGCCCATTGGAAATTGCATATTTCTGAGATTTCATCCTTACAGCTCTGTATTTCACCTTGTCACATCCTGGAGGATAGCTAAGTGTTAACAGATATTCAACTATTTGCTTATACCAAGGACTAATCAGATATTTCGCATGTATCTTCTGAGTAGCCATCTCTAGTCCGTGTTGCTCTTCTTCTTTTCCTAATTCTTCACTTGCTATCACAGATAGATTAATGCCCAAAGCTTGATGATTTGATTCAGATAACATCTTGGCAAGTCCCTGTCCTTTGATCAATTTAGTAGGCCTTATATCTAAATCATACTCTTGGATTTTTACAATCCATCTTCCTCTTCTACCCTCGCTGTCCCCTTGAACCAGAATGTCTTTGACTGCTGCTGTAGGGACATAGGCTGTGATGTGAGACTGCAAAATGTAGACTCTGAAAGCTTTAAGGGACTTTACCAGGGCATATGCCTGCTTCTCCAGTATATTATACTTCAATTCAGCATCGTAAAGTACTTGACTGAAGAAAGCTATGGGTTGTTCATATCCCTCTTCATTCTTTTGCAATAACACTCCAGCAATAGTATGAGGTGAAGCAAATGAGAAAATCATAAATGGTTTTTTGTAATCTGGCCCTGCTAGCACAGGAGCTTCAGCAAATGCCCGTTTTATCCTTGTGAATGCACCTCTTGACTCCTGGGACCATTTTACCTCATTTTCCTTTTTCAACATATTGGTTATGTGCCTAACTATCTCTGCATAGTTAGGGATAAATCTTCTCAAGAAATTAATTCGGCCTAAAAATACATGTACCTCTTTCTTATTTCTTGGCAGAGGGATGTTGTTTATCACTTCAACTCTCTTAGGATCAATTTTTACACCATCTTTAGTCACGATATGCCCTAAGAGTTTTCCCTCATCTAATGCAAACAAAGACTTTTGAGGGTTTAGAGATAGGCCATACCTTCTGCATTTCTCAAAAGTTCTTCTCAAATGCTCAATATGCTCATCATCATTCTTCGAGAGCACTGTGATATCATCAAGATATACCACCAAGAACTTGTCCTGTTCTCCGACAAAGGCTATGTCCATTGCCCTCTGAAAAGTAGCTCCTGCATTAATCAATCCGAATGGCATCCTTGCATACATAAAGGTTCCCCATGGTGTAGTAAACGCAGTTTTCTTCTGGTCCTCCGGGAACACGGCTACCTGATTGTAGCCCAAAAATCCATCCATCATTGACATTCTGGATGCTCCCACTACTTTCTGCAGGATATAGTCCATTTTAGGCAGTGGATAGTTATCTTTCAATGACGCTCTATTCAAATTTCTGAAGTCTACGCATAGCCTTATTTCTCCGTTCTTCTTTCTAACAGGAACAAGATTTGCTACCCACTCGGAGTATCTTAGGGGTACAATTATCTTGGCCTTCAACAATTTTTTAATTTCTTTTCAATGGAGGGAAGAAGTAGAGGATTTATTTTCCTGAGCTTCTGCTTGTATGGTTTTGCATCTTCCCTCAGTGGAATCTTGTGCTGTGTAATATTTACATCAAAAGTTTTTAGGTCCTCGTAGGACCAGGCAAAAACATCTTTGTAAGATTGAAACAGCTTCAAATACTTTTCTCTATAATCTTCTGGGACTTTCTTAGATAATTTGATCATTTTGGGATCAGTAGGAGTACCCAGATTCAAATCTCCCACTTGATCTTCTTCTACTACTTTGTTTGGCTGCATCGGAACATCGTCTTTATTAAATAACCTTTCTAGAGGTACCAATCCTTTAGGTATCACATTACCTTTCAGCTGCAGCACTTTATTTCCTGCTATTCTTTCTTCCCATCTGTTCTCGGAAACATTTTCAACTCCTTCCTCTTCATTATCATCAATCTCCATATTGGAGAATTCTCCCATAGTCTCCATAAATCTTTTCATCTGTTCATCATCTTCGAATACTTGCCAATGCTTTATATTATCTGGAATGGATGGTCTGTACCGTACCTCCACTTCATATCTTAGAAGCGGGTTCTAAGGAGGACGGAAAGTACTGGCAGCTACAGCGAGAGAATCCGCTATTATGTTTTGCTCCCGGGGCATGAACTGTATGTTAAACGCTGAGAAGAAATTTTCTACCATGTCCCATACTTTGTTTCTATATGCTCTGAGACGTGGGTGCTTAGTTTGGCATTCGTTTTTGATCTGTCTTACAACCAGCTCGGAGTCTCCAAACACTTTTAAACACTGGATGCCCATACTCTTGGCTGTCTGGAGGCCCAATAATAATGCCTCATACTCAGCTACATTGTTTGTAGCTTCATATTCCAGTTTAAAGGACAGCGGCACCCATCTCCCTGTAGAGGAAATTAACAATACCCCTGCTCCATTTCCTTCTCTTGAATTAGCTCCATCAAAATGTAAAGTCCAAAGTCCTGACTCCTGCTCTTCTTTAGGCTGCTCAGCCCGAATCTGACCAAAAAGGGGCTCATGTGCATAATCCCGATTTTCTTCCAACATTAAACATGAAAAATCTCCCTCTTTGTTGTAAACTGGAGAGTTATCTGAGCAGTCGGCCTTGGTTACCATCTTGACAAACCTAGTCTCCCTGTATAACCTCCTTTCTTGACCTCCAAAGACTGGGACAGTAGCATATGTTAAATCCAATTTGATTGACTCCCCAATCTTGGTACCCCAAGACCTTGACAGCAACATGCCAAAGCGAGCTGGGATATCAGCAACCACAATGTCCATGACCACACTCTTTGCTGGGATTTGAGCCAAATTGACCACTAAATCTATAATCATTCCCAAGCATTTAACCCTTTTTGAATCAAATGAATATAAATCTTTGTATGGTCTTGTAATCTGCAGCCCTAGTTGCTCCATGACAGATAAAGGCATAAGATTATGAGAAGCCCCAGAATCTAACATACAATTATGTAACAGCCGGTCATGAACGATTAGGGATACATAAAAAGGAGGAGTAGAAGGGTCTATCTCCTCGACATGTGGGCCAAAGACTACCATGGGTCTTTCTTCTTGGAGATTTAAACTATCAGGTGTAATTGGTAGTTCAGGAGGAAGAATGAAAGAGGTAACTTGAGACTGATATGCAGGCTGTTTTAATAATTCAGTCGGGGGGACCGGAATCTTAATCTTGTCAAGTTCTTTTTGCAAATTGAAAGTAGATGTGGGCTTTTCTAGCACTACCTCTTTGGACTCCTTATTTTCGACTGAAGACTTGACTTCTTTTGACACTGGCTCACTATTAGGAGGATTGACCATTTTAGAAGAGGAGGGAGTCTGATCATTAGACTGCAAGGGGGTACTCAGAAGATTCTTACCTTTTTCTGTGCATTTCTTTGCTGCTAATTCCTCCTGAGCAGATGCTTCTTTCTGAGAGGGTTCTTCTCCCTTCTCCTGAGTTCTAGTCCTCTTCCTCGAGGATCTAAGATCATATTTGACATTAAATTGTGCTTCCATGAAATGAGCAAATTTCCTGCAGTAATGGTCAATCTCTGCTTCTTCGTCTTCTTCTTGTAAGGGGCACTCCATATCATCGTTATTTGAAAAAGCCAGATTTGAATCTTCTAGTCTATAAGCTGCATCTCTAGCGGAATCATCTGCTGGTCCTTCCGGGTACAAGGGATGAGGTACCTGATCTTGCTGTTCTTTTGCTTCCCTTGGAAATATTTGCAATGGAGGATTTCTGTACTGAGGATTATATCCTCTGTTTGGAGCATTGTAATAGTTTTTGGGAGCCGCGTTCTTAGCTTCCAGTTCTAGCTTAACCATCTTCTTTATCATCTTGCTTATTTCATCCATTTTATCTGAATCTTTTTCTTGATTAGAGGTAGAAACCTCTTCTTTGCCTTTTCTTCTAGTTTCCAGTTCTATTTTTCCTTTTAACTTCCCGGTGGCAGCAAAATTTGCCTCCAACTCTAGAGCGTCTGTCTGGGCATCATCTAGAGTAACAGGCATTCTTTCCCGCAGAGAAAAACCGAAATCAGAATCAAAAGCTGCTATGAAAACAACTTTGGCTGCAGCTTGCTGGGGTTTCATATCAGCAGGAAGGTTTAGATATAACTTATTGAATCTTTTGATGAATTTTGCCACTCCCTCATTGTGTTTCTTCTTTAGCGTATTGAATTCAACGAGGCACTGCCCTTGGTCTTTCTTTTCTCCCCACTTCCTGAGAAAAGCATTCTCCATCTGGTCCCAGGTGGTGATTGAATGATTTTCCAATGTCTTGAACCACTTTCGAGCTTCACCTTCCAAGGATTGCACAAATAACCTCAAGACCACATCCAGATGTTCGACATTTAAGTTCTCCGCAAAAGAGCAGAAGGTCTCGAGGTGCTTCTGGGCGTCAACTTCATTTTCACCATTGAATCTTGGCAAAATTTTCAAGTAATCTTGTGGCATGTCGTTTAGCACTTGGGGCAAGGCCAGAGGATCATATTTATTTAAAAGAAAAGCAGGAACATTGGCCATTGGAGGAGGCGGGGGTTGCACAACAATTTGAGATACGGATGAAGGGAGAGGAGTAGGAGGAAACGAAGTATGAATAACAATGGGAATATATTGCACAGAAGCCTGAGGTGTAGATGGGAATAACTCACGGCTAACAGCAGCTACTTCTGTGACCTCTTTAATTTCTTCAGCCTCGAAAGCAGGATGAGATTCTCCTTCAATCCAGGTAATTCTTCTACGTGGAGTTTCTGAGCGAAACTCGGGTTTTTCTGTTCTAACTTCTTGAGAAGAAGAGGGCGGATGATCTTCAACGGAATATTCAGGATTTTCGAAACGAACTGTTTTCTTCTCTTTCCAAGCTCTTTTATGAATGATCTTTTCCGGGTCAGACACGGGTGTTTTCGGCTGGGAGGTATCCGACCTCAAATGGGGCTTCCGGGAAGCCATGACTTCCAATACAATTTATCAATCAAAGACCAGTGGAGTCGCCAAGGTGAGAAATCTGCAACTCTTCACCTCTCTGTGCTCACCTGATTAGAGAGTGAAAATAAGATGTCGAACCCAGGGAAACGGATATTCTTGAATTCGATCCCCGGCAACGGCGCCAGAAAGATGTTGTGGATGATTTTGTCACCCCCCTAGAGACAGCCTAGAGTTGCCATAGACCAGTGCCTAGGACATCTTAATATAGCAAGGAGCCCCTTATAATTGGGTTGTCAGTCCAAGAACTCACTTACTATCTCTTGTTTGAAACAAGGAAACTAGATTTGAATGGGACCAATCTCTCTCAGAAGCTGACACAAGAATAATGTAGGAACATCAGGTAAAAATTTAGCATGAAAGCATCAGACAGTTAAGATACCACTTACTATAAAGAGGGCCGATTCAAATAATATATCACAGAAATCAAATATCAGAAAAAGAGTGCAATGAGGAAACATAAGAAGATATTAGTTGGCATAAGGGCGCACCAATTTACGAATCCTTAAAATACTAATATAGCAGAAAACATGAAAGAGTGGACATGGAACAGCATATCATGACTAGGCCTGTTTAAAGCGCTTGACTAATTTAAGAAAGGGCACCACTTAAGATGAATACTTGCTGCAAACCAGTGAGCCACTCGCATTCTAGAACATGATACAAGAAGACAAATTGTATGAAAGGAGATAATGTATTAACACATGAGAAACGTTACATACTGTGAGATATCGAAGACCAGAATCCTCAATACAGTTATGACCCCTCCTCACTGAGACCCTACGGGCTCTGAAACTTCATACAGAAATATTACAAGATGAATATAGAAGTCTTCTCGCTGCACAGTTTGCTGACAGAAATATGGAACCCTTTCAATGTCCTCTGTTTTGGTCTTTATAGGACTGGTGGAGAATTCTAGAGGAGGCGGCAGCTGAAACATAATTAATGACTCAATTTTGAAAGAAAAGGCGAAAAAAATTCGCGCCTACTTTGTGAATGACTAACTGTTAATAACTGTACTAGACAACCTGCCCATGAAATAAATGCTGGGAGATAAAATCTCCTTTCATACAAGATAGGAGTGATAAAATATATACAATATATGGCCCGTGGCTGAAGAAAAATCTGCTGCCATAAGAGATTTAGAATAATCTGTACTTCGGTACTATACTCTCGGCCCTCGGTTCTGGATTTGAGTCCTGGATATTTAATGCAGGAGAGTTCATCTGGAGAGTTCGGAGAATCCACATTAATGTTCTCTTGAATAGAAGTCACCTCTCCCACCTACCCTTGGTTTCTTTCTTTAATTCCGCCAGCGGAATATGTCCTTTGGTATACTCCTGATCTTTGCAACGGAGGCAGCAAGTTTAAGCACCAACTAAGTCGTTTAAAACCTGCAAAACCCACAAAATGTTAAAGAAAAATGACTCGGTGACAGGGAGTGTGGATGCAACAGCGGCCATGGAATCGGTAATACAGACTAGGCGAGGTATTGAGAAGATGCAAGGTGACAGGAAACACATGAATATAATGAAGAGATGGAGGGTGATAAGGCAGAAAACAGTGGAGCGACCGCGAATGGATGGGACAGAGGTTCATAAACCATGACACGTCACCGGAACATATGAATGGTGGAGGAAGGGCACAACGTACATTTGTGAATAATGATGACTTGACCATAGGTGATAGGACCCAAATCGGAAATCGGAATCGGAAGGTGGAGCGGGGAAACAGGGGTGACACATATTTTAAGTTCCGATTACGATTGAAGGCAGGGCTGCGATCAACCCAGGACCGTTTGATCTTAAAACAAGATCAACGGCTGTGATTGCATCGGAGGAGAATAAAGTGCTAGAGCCATGAAAACCGCCGATCGATTGTGCACAGACCCTCCATAGAAGTTGATTGCCACACCGTCGATTTGGACCGGATCGGGCGGCCAGTATTGCGTCCGATCGTATAAACAATAGGCACCTTCTTGCTTGGAATTATGGTTTTCAGACTTGGATTATACGGAAACCGAAGCGGGAGGGCGTCTAACTCTTTAGGGGCGCGGCCCGATTATATTTAAATTTGGATTTTGGCTATTACCAAGCAGATTTTCGGGTGGAGATAGTAGTATCTAACAGGAATCATGAGATTTTGGGCAATGGCAGAGGTAAAAATGAATTTGAATAAGACAGCAAGGCAAAAATTCACGGGCAGAGGAAAACATGTACAACATCGGCTCCATCTGGGGACGACATGTTCATCCTCGGGCATGTCGAGAACGTGCAGACCATTAAATATTTCATTTTATCTTTGAATTCCCCTGCATTTTCCCTTCAACATTCTTTTCTTTTACAAAAATAAGAGCCAAACAAACTATATACAGTATATACAATCGAGCATTCCCAGCTCAGGTCAGAATTGAAAATAAGGCTTGAGGAAATGGCCATTCACGGGTGCATCCAACAAATCACCCTGTAGATTTTCTAGAGTAAAGGTGTTGTTCCTTCCCAGTTTCACTATTTTAAATGGCCCGAACCACAATGGATCAAATTTAGCATGTTTACCCCTTTCTGCTCTGTGAACATCCCATCTAAGAACCAGGTCTCCAGCTTGGAAATTCCTAACCTTTGCATGCCGATCAAAGACATTCTTCATTTTTTCTTGGTATTCTATCAATCTCTGATCTACCTGGTTTCTTGTTTCCTCCAATTCTACCAGCTGATTAATTCTTCGGATCATGCCATCCGGTTCTTCCTGGTTCTCCTGCATGAAACGTGCCACTGGCAATGCTAATTGCAAAGGAAATACTGCGGCCTGCCCATATACCAGCTCATAGGGTGACTTCCCTGTTGCTCTTTTGCTGGTTATCCTGTTCGCCCATAGAGAAAACTTTAATTGAGAGTCCCAGTTCTTCTGATTTTCCGCTATTGTCTTCTTCAGGGCTCTCACCAGGGTTTTATTGGATGACTCTGCTAGACCATTTACCTGTGGATAATATGCTGTAGAATGGGTGAGGATGATGTTGTATCTTTGGCAGAATTTCACGAACCTGGCGGACTTGAAAGCCTGTGCATTGTTAGTTACAATTCTTGCAGGACAACCAAACCTAGATATGATATTGTCTTCTATAAAATTCATTATTACAGCATCTGTAGCCTTTCTGGTTGGTATGGCTTCCACCCATTTCGTGAAATATTCTGTGGCTGTCAGTATCCATTTATGTTGGCCACTCGATGGGGGATGTATCTCACCTATAAAATCCAATCCCCATTTCTGAAAGGGTTCATTTACGTGAATAGGGATCAAGGGCAATGCTGCTAATTTCTGCCTTTCTGCAAACCTTTGGCATTTGTCACACGATCTGACCCATGCAAAAGTATCTGAATACAATTTTGGCCAGTAAAGTAGAAGCCGGCCTTCAAGATTTTATGAGTTGCGCCTTCCGAGTTTGTAATGTCCTCACATATTCCCTCATGGAATTCTGTCATTACATTCGTACTTCATTTTTAAACGGGAGCATATAGGTAATATACCTAGAGGGTCTCCAATAGAGTTGTCCATTGGCAATGGCATACTTCTGAGATCTCATCCTTACAGCTCTGTATTTTACCTTGTCACATCCTGGAGGACAACTAAGCGTCAAAAGATATTGAACTATTTGCTTATACCAAGGACTAGTTAGATACTTAGCATGTACCTTGTGTGTGGCCATTTCTAGTCCATGTTGCTCCTCTTCTTTTTCTGATTCTTCATTTGCCATTATGGATAAATTAATGCCCAGAGCCTGATGATTGGATTCAGATAACATCTTGGCAAGTCCCTGTCCCTTGATCAATTTGGTAGGCTTTATGTCTAGATCATATTCCTGAATTTTTGCAATCCATCTTCCCCTTCTGCCCTCACTGTCTCCCTGAACTTGAGAATGTCTTTGGCTGGCACAACATGGGGACATAGGATGTGATGTGAGGCCATAAATGTAGACTACCGAAAGCTTTAAGGGACTTTAGCGAGGCATGTCTGCACCCTTCTCAGGTATATTGTAACAAATTGAGTACTCAATAGTACTTGTTGAAGAAAGCTATGGGTTGTTCATATCCCTCTTCATTCTTTTGCAATAACACTCCAGCAATGGTATGAGGTGAAGCAAATGAGAAAATCATAAATGGTTTTTTGTAATCTGGCCCTGCTAGCACAGGAGCTTCAGCAAATGCCCGTTTTATCCTTGTGAATGCATCTCTTGACTCCTGGGACCATTTTACCTCATTTTCCTTTTTCAACATATTGGTTATGTGCCTAACTATCTCTGCATAGTTAGGGATAAATCTTCTCAAGAAATTAATTAGGCCTAAAAATACCTGTACTTCTTTCTTATTTCTTGGCAAAGGGATGCTGTTTATCACTTAAACTCTCTTAGGATCAATTTTTACACCATCTTTAGTCACAATATGCCCTAAGAGTCTTCCCTCATCTAATGCAAACAAATATTTTTGAGGATTTAGAGAAAGGCCATACCTTCTGCATTTTTCAAAAGTTCTTCTCAAATGTTGAATATGCTCATCATAATTCTTCGAGAAAACTGTGATATCATCAAGATATACCACCAAGAACTTGTCCTGTTCTCCGACAAAGGCTATGTCCATTGCCCTCTGAAAAGTAGCTCCTGCATTAATCAATCCGAATGGCATCCTTGCATACATAAAGGTTCCCCATGGTGTAGTAAACGCAATTTTCTTCTGGTCCTCCGGGAACACGGCTACCTGATTGTAGCCCGAAAATCCATCCATCATTGACATTCTGGATGCTCCCACTACTTTCTGCAGGATATAGTCCATTTTAGGCAGTGGATAGTTATCTTTCAATGACGCTCTATTCAAATTTCTGAAGTCTACACATAGCCTTATTTCTCCATTCTTCTTTCTAACAGGAACAAGATTTGCTACCCACTCGGAGTATCTTAGGGGTACAATTATCTTGGCCTTCAACAATTTTTTAATTTCTTTTTCAATGGAGGGAAGAAGCAGAGGATTTATTTGCCTGAGCTTATGCTTGTATGGTTTTGCATCTTCCCTCAGTGGAATCTTGTGCTGTATAATATTTACATCAAAAGTTTTTAGGTCCTCGTAGGACTAGGAAAAAACATCTTTGTAAGATTGAAACAACTTCAAATACTTTTCTCTATAATCTTCTGGGACTTTCTTAGATAATTTGATCATTTTGGGATCAGTAGGAGTACCCAGATTCAAATCTCCCACTTGATCTTCTTCTACTACTTTGTTTGGCTGCATCGGAACATCGTCTTTATTAAATAACCTTTCTAGAGGTACCAATCCTCTAGGTATCACATTACCTTTCAGCTGCAACACTTTATTTCCTGCTATTCTTTCTTCCCATCTGTTCTCGGCAACATTTTCAACTCCTTCCTCTTCATTATCATCAATCTCCATATTGGAGAATTCTCCCATAGTCTCCATAAATCATTTCATCTGTTCATCATCTTCGAATACTTGCCAATGCTTTATATTATCTGGAATGGATGGTCTGTACCGTACCTCCACTTCATATCTTAGAAGCGGGTTCTAAGGAGGACGGAAAGTACTGGCAGCTACAGCGAGAGAATCCGCTATTCTGTTTTGCTTCCGGGGCATGAACTGTATGTTAAACGCTGAGAAGAAATTTTCTACCATGTCCCATACTTCGTTTCTATATGCTCTGAGACGTGGGTGCTTAGTTTGGCATTCGTTTTTGATCTGTCTTACAACCAGCTCGGAGTCTCCAAACACTTTTAAACACTGGATGCCCATACTCTTGGCTGTTTGGAGGCCCAATAATAATGCCTCATACTCAGCTACATTGTTTGTAGCTTCATATTCCAGTTTAAAGGACAGCGGCACCCATCTCCCTGTAGGGGAAATTAACAATACCCCTGCTCCATTGCCTTCTCTTGATTTAGCTCCATCAAAATGTAAAGTCCAAAGTCCTGACTCCTGCTCTTCTTTAGGCTGCTCAGCCCGAATCTGACCAAAAAGGGGCTCATGTGCATAATCCTAATTTTCTTCCAACATTAAACATGAAAAATCTCCCTCTTTGTTGTAAACTGGAGAGTTATCTGAGCAGTCAGCCTTGGTTACCATCTTGACAAACCTAGTCTCCTTGTATAACCTCCTTTCTTGACCTCCAAAGACTGGGACAGTAGCATATGTTAAATCCAATTTGATTGACCCCCCAATATTGGTACCCCAAGACCTTGACAGCAGCATGCCAAAGCGAGCTGGGATATCAGCAACCACAATGTCCATGACCACACTCTTTGCTGGGATTTGAGCCAAATTGACCACTAAATATTTAATCATTCCCAAGCATTTAACCCTTTTTGAATCAAATGAATATAAATCTTTGTATGGTCTTGTAATCTGCAGCCCTAGTTGCTCCATGACAGATAAAGGCATAAGATTATGAGAAGCCCCAGAATCTAACATATAATTATGTAACAGCCGGTCATGAACGATTAGGGATACATAAAAAGGAGGAGTAGAAGGGTCTATCTCCTCGACATGTGGGCCAAAGACTACCATGGGTATTTCTTCTTGGAGATTTAAACTATCAGGTGTAATTGGTAGTTCAGGAGGAAGAATGAAAGAGGTAACTTGAGACTGATATGCAGGCTGTTTTAATAATTCAGTCAGGGGGACCGGAATCTTAATCTTCTCAAGTTCTTTTTGCAAATTGGAAGCAGATGTGGGCTTTTCTAGCACTACCTCTTTGGACTCCTTATTTTCGACTAAAGACTTGCCTTCTTTTGACACTGGCTCACTATTAGGAGGACTGACCATTTTAGAAGAGGAGGGAGTCTGATCATTAGACTACAAGGGGGTACTTAGAAGATTCTTACCTTTTTCTGTGAATTTCTTTGCTGCTGATTCCTCCTGAGCAGATGCTTCTTTCTGAGAGGGTTCTTCTCCCTGCTCCTGAGTTCTAGTCCTCTTCCTCGAGGATCTAAGATCATATTTGACATTAAATTGTGCTTCCATGAAATCAGCAAATTGCCTGCAGTAATGGTCAATCTCTGCTTCTTCGTCTTCTTCTTGTAAGGGGCACTCCATATCATCGTTATTTGAAAAAGCCAGATTTGAATCTTCTAGTCTATAAGCTGCATCTCTAGCGGAATCATCTGCTGGTCCTTCCAGGTACAAGGGATGAGGTACCTGATCTTGCTGTTCTTTTGCTTCCCTTGGCAATATTTGCAATGGAGGCTTTCTGTACTGAGGATTATATCCTCTATTTGGAGCATTGTAATAGTTTTTGGGAGCCGCGTTCTTAGCTTCCAGTTCTAGCTTAACCATCTTCTTTATCATCTTGCTTATTTCATCCATTTTATCTGAATCTTTTTCTTGATTAGAGGTAGAAACCTCTTCTTTGCCTCTTCTTCTAGTTTCCTGTTCTATTTTTCCTTTCAACTTCCCAGTGGCAGCAAAATTTGCCTCCAACTCTAGACCATCTGTCTGAGCATCATCCAGGGTGACAGGCATCCTTTCCCGCAGAGAGAAACCGAAATCAGAATCAAAAGCTGCTATGAAAACAACTTTGGCAGCAGCTTGTTGAGGTTTCATATCAGCAGGAAGGTTCAGATATAATTTATTAAACCTTTTGATAAACTCTGCCACTCCCTCATTGTGTTTCTTCTTTAGTGTATTGAATTCAACGAGGCACTTCCCTTGGTCTTTCTTCTCTCCCCACTTCCTAAGAAAAGCGTTTTCCATTTCGTCCCAGGTGGTGATTGAATGATTTGCCAATGTCTTAAACCACTTTCGAGCTTCACCTTCCAAGGATTGCACAAATAACCTCAAGACTACATCCAGATGCTCAACATTTAAGTTCTCTACAAAAGAGCAGAAAGTCTCGAGGTGCTTCTGAGCATCAACTTCAGTTTCACCATTAAATCTCGGCAAAATCTTCAGGTAATCCTGCGGCATATCATTCAGCACTTGAGGCAAGGCCAGAGGAGCGTATTTGTTTAAAAGAAATGCAGGGACATTGGCCATTGGGGGAGGCGGGGGTTGCACAATAATTTGAGATACAGATGAAGGGAGAGGAGTAGGAGGAAGCGGAGTATGAATAACAATGGGAATATATTGCACAGAAGCCTGGGGTGTAGATGGGAATAACTCATGGTTAACAACAACTACTTATGTGATTTCCTTAATTTCTTCAGCCTCGAAAGAGTGACTTCTTTAATTTCTTCAGCCTCGAAAGCGGGATGAGATTCTTCTTCAATTGTGGCACTTCCTCTACGTGGAGTCTCCGAGTAAAACCCGGGATTTTCTGTTCCAACTTCTTGAGAAGAAGAGGGCGGGTAATCTTCAACGGAGTATTCAGAATTTTCAGCGCGAGCTGACTTCCTCTCTTTCCAAGTTCTTTTATGAATGATCTTCTCTGGGTCAGACACGTAAGGTATTTTCGGTTGAGCTGTATCTGACCTCAAATGCGGCTTACGAGGAGCCAGGACTACCAATAAAATTTATCAAGTAAAGACCAGTGGAGTCGCCAAGGTGAGAAATCTGCAACTCTTCACCTCTCTGTGCTCACCTGATTAGAGATTGAATATGAGATGTCGGACCCAGGGAAACCGATATTCTTGAATTCGTTCCCCGGCAACGGTGCCAGAAAGATGTTGTGGATGATTTTGTCACCCTCCTAGAGACAGCCTAGAGTTGCCATAGACCAGTGCCTAGGACATCTTAATATAGCAAGGAGCCCTTTTAGCTTGGGTTGTCAGTCCAAGAACTCGCTTACTATCTCTTGTTTGAACAAGGAAATTAAATTTGAATGGGACCAATCTCTCTCAGAAGCTGACACAAAGATAAGAATAATGTAGGAACATCATGTAAAACTTCAGCATGAAGGCATCAGACAGTTAAGAGACCGCTTGCTGTAAAGAGGGCCGATTCAAATAATATATCACAGAAATCAAATATCCGGAAGTGAGTGCAGTGAGGAAACATAAGAAGATATTAGTTGGCATGAGACTGATACCCAGATACACAACAGAACCACATAAGGGCGCACCAATCTACGAATCCTTATATGACAATGGCATTTTAAAAGCACCCTCCTCAAGCAACTAATATAGCAGAAAATATGAAAGAGTGAACATGGAACAATATATCATGACTAGGCCTATTTAAAGCGCTTGACTAATTCCAGAAAGGGCACCACTTAAGATGAATCCTAACTGCAAACTAGTGAGTCACTCGCATTCTAGAACATGATACAAGAATATAAATTGCATGAAATGAGGTAATGTATTAACACATAAGAGAAATTACATACTGTGAGATACTAGAGACCAAAATCCTCATTACAATCATAACCCCTCCTCACTGACACCCTACGGGCTCTGAAACTTCATACAGAAATGTTACAAAATGTATACACAAGTCTTCTCGCTGCACAGTTTGCTGATAGAAATCTGGAACCCTTACAATGTTTTTTCTTTTAGCTTTTATAGACCAGATAGAGAATTCTAGAGGAGGCCGTAGATAGAGAACATTTAATGACTTATTTTAAATCAAATGGCGGAAAACGTTCACACCCACACTATGCAACGACTGAACATAATTGTCTGTACTTTACAATTTATTTCTGAAATGAATGCTGGAAATGAAAATCTATTTATACATAAGACATAAATAATAAAATATGTAAACATTCGGCCTTTTTCTGGAGGGGGAAGATCTGCGGCAATAAAACCTTGAGGCGCCCGTTTCCGTGCATGGTACTTTCGATCTTCAGTTCTTGAATTTAAATTTGGAACCTCTTTCGAGTTGGACCCTGAATTCATTGCTTCTTCATTAATAATCTGCTGCTGCATTAATGTTTTCATCTGTCCAAATGCGTTCCTTTTGATTTTTCTCTGGAGAGTTCCATGGATCGAAGTACCTTTCTTTAATGGAGGTCACATCATAGTGACTTCCGGATCTTTCCCGCTAATTTTGTTCCCACCACAAGCTCCTGCAAAAACCAAAGCCTGTTGAATAAAACTGATGACAGAGAAAGTGGACAAAGCGAGACTAACAGAAGTGGTGGCATAGATATGAGCGGATGATAGAACGACGCGGGGAGGAGACTTCAAACGAAAACGCAGAGGCGTGACACATAACCGGAATATGTGAACAACGGAGAAACCATGAATGACATGTAGGCACACAACGAAAAATGGCGGACGAGCGCTGATGGTACGAAAACTCAGAAGACTGACTTTTGGAGGAGTTACAAAGGAAAGACGCGACAAGACAGCGGAATGAAGGCTTTAGAGGTGGGACCCGGAGCGCATATCGCAGGATCGCAAGAGGAGAAAAAGCGATGGAAGAAGAATGGAATAGCCAAAATTTCGCGCTTTGCGCTATGCGATGGGCGTGGTGAGCGCAGATCGTAAAAGTGAAAAATTCGATGAATGGGGATAACATGCGAGAGAAACTGCGCTTTTGCGATGAGGCGGACATGCGATGGCGCGATTATGAGATCTGCGATAAACGCTCAAAGGGGCAGCACTTGGTTATATGCAAAAGGAAGTGTGGAGCTAGGAGGAAGAGGGGCTAAACCTTATATAATCTTTAAAAAGTGGACTTTAGCCATTTTTCAATGTATTTCTAATGCGGGGAGGGGCAGCGGTGAAAGAGGAAAAGAGACTATGGCCAAGATTCAAATGGGGGGGCTGATTGGTACAACATCGGCTCCAACTGGGGATGGCATGTTCGTCCCCGGGCATGCCGAGAACTCGTAGACCTCAGACCCCTCTGTATTCTCTTCAAAACTTATTAGCTTATTTACATTATTTACATTTCAAAATTGAAATCACACTTGCTTATATTATATACATAAATATACCAAGCCTGATCTGCCTGGGTCAGTACTGAAAGTAGTGTTTAAGGAATTGTCCATTCACGGGAGCGTCCAATAGATCTCCCTGCAGATTTTCTAACATGAAAGTATTATTTCGCCCTAGGTTCACTATTTTGAATGGACCGAACCACAGTGGGTTAATTTTGGCATGCTTGCCTTTTTCTGCTCTGCGAACATCCCACCTGAGAACCAGATCTCCTATCTGGAAATTCCTATCCTTGGCATGGTGATCAAAAATATCTTTCATTTTTTCCTGGTATTCTATCAGTCTCTCATTTACCTGGTTGTGCGTTTGTTCCAATTCTACCAGCTGATTAATTCTTCTGATCATGTCATCTGGTTCTTCCTGGTTTTCCTGCATAAAACGCGCTACTGGCAATGCCAATTGCAGAGGAAACACAGCAGCTCTCCCATATACCAGCTCATAGGGTGATTTGCCTGTTGCTCTTTTGCTGGTTATCCTATTTGCCCATAGAGCAAACTTTAATTGAGAGTCCCAATTCTTCTGATTTTCAGCTATCGTTTTCTTCAAGGCCCTAACCAGGGTTTTATTGGAGGATTCTGCTAAACCATTCCCTTGTGGATAGTATGCTGTGGAGTGAGTCAATCTAATATTATACCTTTGACAAAACTTTACAAACCTGGCAGACTTGAAAGCCTGCGCATTGTCAGTTACAATTCTGGCTAGACAGCCGAACCTGGATATGATATTATCCTCTATAAACCTCATGATCACAACATCTGTAGCATTTCTTGTAGGTATTTCTTCCACCCATTTCGTGAAGTAGTCCGTGGCTGTTAGTATTCATCTATGCTGGCCACTTGATGGGGGATGTATTTCTCCTATGAAATCTAGTCCCCATTTCTGAAACGGTTCATTTACATGAATGGAAATCAGGGGCATAGCCGCAAATTTCTGTCTCTCCGCAAACCTTTGACACTTATCACATGTCCTAACCTTAGCAAAAGTATCAGAGTATAGCTTTGGCCAGTAAAAACCAGCCTTCAAGATTTTATGCGTTGTAGCCCTCCAGCTGTAATGTCCTCCACATATTCCTTCATGAAACTCCTTTAATGTTTTTTGCACTTCATCTTCTGTGAGGCATAACAATAATATCCCTAGAGGATCTCTCCAATAGAGCTGTCCATTGGCAATTATATATTTCTGAGATTTCATCCTTACAGCTCTGTATTTTACCTTGTCGCACCCTGTAGGACAGCTAAGTGTTAAAAGATATTCAGCTATTTCTTTATACCAAGGACTAGTTAGATATTTCGCATGTATCTTTTGCGTAGCCATCTTTAGTCCTTGCTGCTCCTCTTCTTTTTCTGATTCTTCATTTGCTAACATGGATAGATTAATGCCCAAAGCTTGATTATTAGATTCAGATAACATTTTGGCAAGTCCCTGTCCTTTGACCAACTTGGTAGGTCTTATATCCAAATCATATTCCTGAATTTTTGCAATCCACCTTCCTCTTCTACCCTCGCTGTCTCCCTGGACCAGAATGTCTTTGACTGCCGCGGTAGGGACATAAGCTGTAATGTGAGATTGCAAAACATAAACTCTGAAAGCTTTAAGGGACTTTACGAGGGCGTATGCCTGCTTCTCCAGTATATTATATTTCAATTCAGCATCATAAAGCACTTGACTGAAGAAAGCTATGGGCTGTTCATATCCCTCTTCATTTTTCTGCAATAACACTCCAGCAATTGTATGAGGTGAAGCAAATGAGAAAATCATAAATGGTTTTTTGTAATCTGGCCCTACTAGCACAAGAGCTTCAGCAAATGCCCGTTTTATCCTTGTGAATGCATCTCTGGACTCCTGGGACCATTTTACTTCATTTTCCTTTTTCAACATATTGGTTATGTGCCTAACTAGCTCAGCATAGTTAGGGATAAATCTCCTCAAAAAAATTATTCGGCCCAAAAATACTTGTACTTCTTTCTTATTTCTTGGCAGAGGAATGTTGTTTATTACTTCAACCCTCTTAGGGTCAATTTTCACACCATCTTTAATCACAATGTGCCCTAAGAGTTTTCCCTCATCTAATGCAAACAACGATTTTTGAGGGTTAAGAGAAAGGCCATACCTTCTGCATTTTTCAAAAGTTATTCTTAAATGCTCAATATGCTTATCATCATTCTTTGAAAACACAGTGATATCATCAAGGTACACCACCAAGAACTTGTCCTGTTCTCTGACAAAGGCTATATCCATTGCCCTTTGAAAAGTAGCCCCTGCATTAATTAATCCGAATGGCATCCTGGCATACATAAAGGTTCCCCATGGTGTAGTGAATGCAGTCTTCTTCTGGTCTTCTGGGAATACAGCTACCTGATTATAACCAGAAAATCCATCCATCATTGACATTCTGGATGCTCCTACCACTTTCTGCAGGATGTGGTCCATTTTAGGCAGGGGATAATTATCTTTGAGAGATGCTCTATTCAAATTCCTAAAATCTACACATAGCCTTATTTCTCCATTCTTCTTCCGCACAGGAACAAGATTTGCTATCCACTCTGAGTACCTTAGGGGCACAATTATCTTGGCTTTCAGTAATTTTTTGATTTCCTTTTCAATTGAGGGAAGCAGCAAGGGGTTTATTTGTCTGAGATTTTGCTTGTATGGATTCGCATCTTCCCTCAATGGAATCTTATGCTGCATTATATTTACATCAAAATTTTTTAGGTCCTGATAGGACCATGCAAAAACATCTTTGTGAGATTGAAATAACTTCAAATATTTTTCTTTATAATCTTCTGGGACTTTCTTGGATAATTTGACAATTTTAGGATCTGCATAAGTACCCAGATTCAAGTCTTCCACTTGATCTTCCTCTGTTACTTTATTTGGCTGCAATGGAATATCATTTTTATTAAATAATCTTTCTAGAGGTACCAGACCTCTAGGTATAACATTTCCTTTCAGCTGCAGCACTCTATTTCCTGCTATCTTTTCTTCCCATTTACTGTCTGCAACATTTTCTGCTTCTTCCTCCTCATTATCATCAATTTCCATATTGGAGAATTCTCCCACAGTCTCCATAAACCTTTTCATCTGTTCATCATCTTCAAATACCTGCCAATGCTTTATATTATCTGGAATGGATGGTCTGTAACGTACCTCCACTTCATATCTTAAAAGCGGATTCTGAGGAGGATGGAATGTACTGGCAGCTACAGCAAGAGAATCTGTTATTTTGTTTTATTCCCAGGGCATGAATTGTATATTAAATGCTGAGAAGAAATTTTCCATCATGTCCCATACTTCGTTTCTATATTCTCTGAGCCGAGGATGCTTAGTTTGGCATTGATTTTTGATCTGCCTCACTACTAGCTCGGAACCTCCCAAGACTTTTAAACATTGGATGCCCATGTTTCTAGCTGTTTGCAGTCCTAATAATAGTGCCTCATATTCGGCTACGTTTTTTGTAGCCTCGTACTCCAATTTAAAAGACAAGGGCACCCATTTTCCGGTAGGGGAGATCAACAATACCCCAGCTCCATTACCTTCCCTTGAGTTTGCCCCATCAAAATGCAAAGTCCAAATTTCTGATTCCTGATCACCCTTAGGCTGCTCACCTTGGATTTGACCAAAAAGGGGCTCATGAGCATAATTTTTATTTTCTTCTAACATCAAACATGAAAAGTCTCCCTCTTTGTTATTATAAACTGGAGAATTCTCTGAGCAGTCAGCCTTAGTTACCATTTTAACAAATCTAGTCTCCCTGTATAACCTCCTTTCTTGACCTCCAAAAACTGGGACAGTAGCATATGTTAAATCCAGTTTAATTGACCCCCCAATCTTGGTACCCCATGACCTTGACAAGAGCATGCCAAAGTGGGCTGGGATATCAGCGACCACAATGTCCATGACCACACTCTTTGCTGGAATTTGGGCCAAATTGACCACTAAGTCTTTAATCATTCCCAAGCATTTAACTCTTTTGGAATCAAATGAATATAAATCTTTATATGGTCTTGTAATTTGCAGCCCTAGTTGCTCCATGACAGACAAAGGCATAAGATTATGGGAAGCCCCAGAATCTAACATACAATTATGCAACAGTAGGTCATGTATAACTAAGGATACATAAAAGGGAGGAGTAGAAGAGTCTATCTCCTCGACATGTGGGCCAAAGACTACCATGGGTCTTTCTTCTTGAATATTTAAACTATCAAGTGCGGTTGGTATTCCAGGAGGAAGCATAAAGGAAGTAACTTGAGACTGATATACAGGCTGCTTCAATAATTCAGTCAGTGGGACAGGAATCTTAATTTTCTCGAGTTCCTTTTGCAAATTGAAAGCAGATGAGGGCTTTTCTATCACAATTTATTTTGACTCCTTATTCTCAGCTAAAGACTTAACTTCTTTCGACACCGGCTCAGTATTAGGAGGATTGACTATTTTAGAAGAAGAAGGAACCTGATCATTAGACTGCAAGGGGTATTCAGAAGATTCTTACCTTTTTCCGCATTCTTCTTTGTTGCTGATTCCTTCTGAGCAGATGTTTCCTCTCGAGGTGGTTCTTCTTCTTGCTCCTGAGTTTCGGTCCTCTTCCTTGAGGATCTGAGATCATATTTTACGTTGAATTACGCTTCCATGAAATCAGAAAATTGCTTACAGTAATGGTCAATCTCTGCTTCTTCGTCTTCTTCTTGAAGCGGGCACTCCATATCATCATTATTTGAAAAAGCCATATTTGAATCTTCTACTCCATAACCTGTATCTCTAGTGGAGTCATCTGCTGGTCCTTCCAGGTACAAGGGATGAGGTACCTGATCTTGTTGCTCCTTTGTCTCTCTCGGAAATATCTGGAGAGGTGGCCTTCTAAACTGGGGATTATACCCTCTGTTCTGAGCATTTTAGAAATTCTTGGGTGCTGCATTTTTTGCCTCCAGTTCAAACTTTACCATCTTCTTTATCATCTTACTTATTTCATCCAATTTCTCTGGATCTTTTTCTTGACTTGAGGCGGAAACCTCTTCTTTGCCTTTCCGTCTAGTATCTTGTTCAGTTTTTCCCTTTAGTTTCCCGGTGGAGGCAAAGCTCGCTTCTAATTCCAGAGCATCTGATTGTGCATCATCTAGAGTGGCGGGTTTCCTTTCCCTTAAGGAGAAGCCAAAATCAGATTCAAAGGCTGCTATGAAAATTATCTTGGCTGCATCTTCATGGGGTTTCATCTCAGGGGGCAGGCTCAGGTATAGCTTATTGAATCTTTTAATAAAGTTTGAAACTCTTTCATTCTGTTTCTTCTTCATGGTATTAAATTCGGTGAGACATTGACCGTGGTCTTTCTTTTCTCCCCACTTCCTGAGAAAAGCACTTTCCATCTGATCCCAGGTGGTCATAGAATTATTCCCCAATGTCTTAAACTATTTACGGGCTTCCCCTTCCAAAGACTGCACAAACAATCTCAAGACCACATCAAGATGTTCAACATTTAAGTTCTCTGCAAAAGAGCAGAAGGTCTCAAGATGCTTCTGAGCATCAGCTCCATTTTTGCCATTAAACCTTGGCAGAATCTTTAGATAATCTTGCAGCATATCATTCAACACTTGGGGCAAAGCCAGTGGGGCGTATTTGTTCAAAAGAAATGCAGGGACATTGGCCATTGGAGGAGGTGGGGGTTGCACAACAGTCTGAGATACAAAAGTAGGGAGAGGAGTAGGAGGAAAAGAAGTGTTAATAACAATGGGAATATATTGTACAAAAGCCTGAGGTGTGGATGGTAATAACACACGGTTGACAGCAACTACCTCAGTGACTTCTTTAATTTCTTCAGCCTCGAAAGCGGGATGAGATTCTTCTTCAATTGAGGCACTTCCTCTACGTGGGGTCTCCGAGTAAAACTCGGGATTTTCTGTTCTAACTTCTTGAGAAGAAGAGGGCGGGTAATCTTCAACGGAGTATTCAGAATTTTTAGCACGAGCTGACTTCCTCTCTTTCCAAGTTCTTTTATGAATGATCTTCTCTGGGTCAGACACGTAAGGTCTTTTCAGTTGAGCTGTATCTGACCTCAAATGCGGCTTATGAGGAGCCAGGACTACCAGTAAAATTTATCAAATAAAGACCAGTGGAGTCGCCAAGGTGAGAGATATGCAACTCTTCAACTCTCTGTGCTCACTTGATTAGAGAGTGAAAACAAATTGTCGAGACCCAGGGAAACTGGTATTCTTGAATTCGGTCCCCGGCAGCGGCACCAGAAAGATGTTGTGGATGATTTTGTCACCCCCCCTAGAGACAACCTAGAGTTGCCATAGACCAGTGCCTAGGACATCTTAATATAGCAAGGAGCCCTTTTAATTTGGGTTGTCAGTCCAAGAACTCGCTTACTATCTCTTGTTTGAACAAGGAAATTAAATTTGAATGGGACCAATCTCTCTCAGAAGCTGACACAAAGATAAGAATAATGTAGGAACATCATGTAAAACTTCAGCATGAAAGCATCAGACAGTTAAGAGACCGCTTACTGTAAAGAGGGCCGATTCAAATAATATATCACAGAAATCAGATATCAGGAAGTGAGTGCAGTGAGAAAACATAAGAATATATTAGCTGGCATGAGACTGATACCCAGATACACAACAGAACCACATAAAACTTAATCTGAATCACTTATAACAGTAGCGTTTTAAAGCACCCTACCTCCTCAAAGCAACTAATATAACGAGAAAATATGAAAGAGTAAGAACATGGAACGGTATATCTTGACTAGGCTGTTTAAAAAGCGCTTGACTAATTCCCGGAAAGGCACCACTTAAGATGAATCCCTAGCATGAGCTAGTGAGTCACTCGCATTTAGAACACCATTTAAGAAGATAAATTGCATGAAATGAGGGTAATGTATTATAACAAAATAAGAAATTACATGCGCATGAGATACTAGAGACTAGAATCCTCATTAAGTTCTTCCCTCCTCATGAGACCCTACGGGCTCTGAAACTTCATACAGAAATGTTACAAAATGTATACAGAAGTCTTCTCGCTGCACAGTTTGCTGATAGAAATCTGGAACACTTACAATGTTTTTTCTTTTAGCTTTTATAGACCAGATAGAGAATTCTAGAGGAGGCCGTAGATAGAGAACATTTAATGACTTATTTTAAATCAAATGGCGGAAAATGTTCATGCCCACACTATGCAACGACTGAACATAATTGTCTGTACTTTACAATTTATTTATGAAATGAATGCTGGAAATGAAAATATGTTTATACATAAGACATAAATAATAGAATATGTAAACATTCGGCCTTTTTCTGTAGGGGGAAGATCTGCGGCAATAAAACCTTGAGGCGCCCATTTCCGTTCATGGTACTTTCGATCTTCAGTTCTTGAATTTAAATTTGGAACCTCTTTCGAGCTGGACCCTGAATTCATTGCTTCTTCATTAATAATCTGCTGCTGCATTAATGTTTTCATCTGTCCAAATGCGTTCCTTTTGATTTTTCTCTGGAGAGTTCCATGGATCGAAGTACCTTTCTTTAATGGAGGTCACATCCTAGTGACTTCCGGATATTTCCCGCTAATTTTGTTCCCACCACAAGCTCCTGCAAAAACCAAAGCCTGTTGAATAAAACTGATGACAGAGAAAGTGGACAAAGCGAGACTAACAGAAGTGGTGGCATAGATATGAGCGGATGATAGAACGACGCGGGGAGGAGACTTCAAACAAAAACGCAGAGGCGTGACACATAACCGGAATATGTGAATAACGGAGAAACCATGAATGACATGTAGGCACACAACGAAAAATGGCGGACGAGCGCTGATGGTACGAAAACTCAGAAGACTGACTTTTGGAGGAGTTACAAAGGAAAGACGCGACAAGACAGCGGAATGAAGGCTTTAGAAGTGGGACCCGGAGCGCATATCGCAGGATCGCAAGAGGAGAAAATGCGATGGAAGAAGAATGGAATAGCCAAAATTCCGCGCTTTGCGCTATGCGATGGGCGTGGTGAGCGCAGATCGCAAAAGTGAAAAATGCGATGAATGGGGATAACATGCGAGAGAAACTGCGCTTTTGCGATGAGGCAGACATGCGATGGCACGATTATGAGATCTGCGATAAACGCTCAAAGGGGCAACACTTGGTTATATGCAAAAGGAAGCGCGGAGCTAGGAGGAAGAGGGGCTAAACCTTATATAATCTTTAAAAAGTGGACTTTAGCCCTTTTTCAATGTATTTCTGATGCGGGGATGGGCAGCGGTGAAAGAGGAAAAGAGACTATGGCCAAGATTCAAATGGGGGGGCTGATTGGTACAACACATGGCATCCCAAAGAATTTATAATCTCACATGGGGTATTTTGTATAAATAAAACTGATAGTTATGTTGCATTTAGCCTATGTCTCAACTGGGTCTTCCTCAGAACTGACATGAATGAAGATATTAATAGTGAGTTATAGGTTATTTGATTGATCACTCACTGTTAGTTAAATCTAATTTAACTCACTGGCCGACCTCTCACTAGCTCATCACTTATTTAAAAGTATTTAAACTAATTTTAACTTATTTAATTGAGTTAACTAATTCACACTTGCACCCCCCTAATGCATCAACTCCAACTGGACTCCAAAAATATTATATTAATACTTCCACATGCCTCATCTTAGAACCTCAACTCGAATTTCTTGAACTAACTCAGTCATCACTACTTAGTTAACTAACACAAGTTATTATGAGATGAAATCACAAGTTGTTTTCCAATTTATTTAAGGGAAAAATAAATTAGACACCCCACATTCCTCACTCCTAGTGCATCAAAATTCCTCACCAGTATGGGTGAAACTTTTTTTTTGTCCTTTCTCGTTTCCAATTTCAATGTTTCTTGTTGCAAATTTCAACATTTCAAAATTTTATGAGGCCTTCACACAAAGAAACCATTGAAATCACATGCCGATATTCTCATGAGAAACCTCTCTAAAACTCGATCTGCCATAAGAGAACCAAGAATATGCCATCCTACTTCCTAGCTCTAACCGACCATTAAGGTATGCAACATTCTTGTGAACCCTCACATGATGATATTGCTCTTGGAGGATGATCATGGCCTCCCTTTAGCAACCCTTACTTAGCCGTCTTAATCGAACTACATTAGGACTACATATCTCTTCACCCCCTTGATCAAATGAGCTCCTTCTCACTTTATGTTCTTTCCTTCATCCTAAGGCCTCCCTAAATAGTCTTTCCTAGACCTCTTAGGAACCCTCTAGAACTTATGTTTTTTATCCAATTAGACCGTAGGAAACTTTAATTTTCATTTTTAATTTTCTTTTATATTTTAAACCCCATCTTGGGTCCAAAATCCCTTTTCTTGGATTATTTTCCCACAAATCATTTCGTGACCAAACTCACACAAACCCATCTCACTAGACTTGTGGAGTACCTCCCAAGCTACACAATTCAATAACATAGTCTAGTTGTAGTAACTAAAACTTGGTCAAGCGAGGGCTTGGCTGGGTTCCCAAGTTGAAATTTATGTAAGGGTAGTAGTGAGGGCATGCACATTAGGAATTAAAAGGCATGCTAACACATGTCGGACAATGTCAGTGCATGTTGAAGAGTGTTAGGGAGTGTCGAGGCATATCAAGGGATAACTAGGTCAAAATTCATGGAAAGGAACGAATAAGAATGTGTACCAGGGAGTGTTAGTGAATTCAAGTGTGGTAAGGATGAAGTTTGTTAGGAGAAGTTCAAAATACGATTTACAGGAGGCAAGGCTACAGTTTTCATACGGAGCTCGACATAACAATTTTAGATAAAGGGAGATCACATTGTGCTAGGAACAAAGCTTTTTATCCTTTAGCTATTTTTTTTATATGAGATGCGGCATACTTTGGCTACATTCTCATTTTTTAAACTATTCTAGATAATTTCATATTATACATTGTTTTGTATAAGTGTTGGGGCACTCCACTTCTGTCTTCTTATACCTTTTGTGCCTTATGCATCTTGTGGTTCTTGCAAACTCTCAGTTAATGTTCTATTTTTTATATAAATTGAACATACATGTCAAATATTTCCTATGTAAGCTATGTTGGTTAGTTTTTTTATGGCCATGGATAGATCATGTGATCCTTTTCTTGGTAACTAGTCAAGTGGGACAATTTGAGCTTGGACATGAGTGGCATGAGATGAGTTATAGCCATTTCTTAAGTGAACAAGGCGCAATATACTTGTAGTAGGTGAAATTGGTCAACTTGTTGTAGTTGAAGCAAGCCAATAGTGTCACATGAATTGTAGTAGCCAAGGAATTGATTGGGTTCCCAAGCCATGAAAAAATGTAAACTCTAGCTGTGAGGATATGAGTGCCAAGGTGTGCTAGGGAATGATAAGACGTGTCAGATAGTGCAAAGGCATGTCAAACATGCTAAGATGTGCCAAGTGATAAGGCATGCCAAGATGTGCAAGGGTGTGTTAATGCATGCCAGGGACTATCAAGCAAACAAAAGGGAGAAACAAGTTAAACTACAAGAAAATGAAAACATAAGAGGGTTAATAAGTCATCAATTTACCTTTTCCAAGAGGGGAATGCTAGGCACACCAACACTAGGCACCAATATGTGCCAAGTGCAAATTCTTAGTGCATTCTAAGTGCCAAATCTTTCTTTTTTTCTTCTCAACTACTTTCCAACAGTTGATCCATGCCAAATTATACCAAGGCATCTCAACATATTCCATACATGCTAAGACTTTCCAAGCGCCAACACGTTCCAAGTTCCAATATGTGTCACAGAGTCTTATGCATGCTATGAAGTGGACATGCATGTTGAAGAGTGCTAAGGTGTGCTAGAGAGTTCTAATTCATGTTGATGAGTATTAAGGAGTACTAGGACAAAAAATTAAGGGAGAAGTAGGACAAAATTCATGGAATTTAATGAATAGGAGGAACGTGTGCCATGGACTAGTGTTAATGAGTGCTAGTTGTCATGAAAAGGAGGGAGTGACAAGGTATGATAAGGATTGGTAAGGCATGCTAAGGAATATCAAGGCATGTCAAGAATTCTCAAAGTGTGATTTGGAGTTCCAAGGTGTGATAATTATATGTGAAAAATAGTGCCAAGATATGCCAATACATGCCAGGTGGTAAGGATGTGTAGGGTGCCATGGTATGTTAATATGTGTCAAGAAGTTTCAAGGAAACAAAAGGAAGAACCAATAAGAGGGTTAATAATTCAGGACTTTATCTTTTTCAAAAGGGACATGCTAAGCACACTAATAATAGGTCCCAATACATGCCAAGTGGCATTGTGTGCCAAGTGCTAATGTACGTCAATGCATTCTACCAAGGTGTTCTAGGACATGCTAGGGACTACATGCATGCCAACACATGCTAGGATAGTTCTATGTTGTGCTAGCACATGCCACCATGTGCTTGGACGTTAGTGTCATGACAAGATGTTCTAGGTATAAATATGTTCCAAGACATGCAAGCTGCTAACAAATGTTAGTGTGTGCCAAAGCATTAATTTAAGGTGTGCCCAGACCATTAAGGAGTGTTAGGTCTTTCTCATTAATATAATTGGCAGAGCTTGATTATGTATTAAATAATGTATTTCCTACACACACTAGCGGGACTTTATCTAAAGGGAATTTTCTAGATAATAAACTTAATAGATATGAATCATGTGTTGAATCATAGGAAAACTCTATTGGAGTAGTCATTACTTTAGGGAAATGATACACACTATTTATTTCTAAAAAAATTGACTGAATCTAACCACTATGGCCTTGGAAATATTATCAAAAGACGCCACAATAATGTTATTAAATCGCTATATTTTGACAAAATATATATTAACAAGAACATAAGTTCATAAGAAACTCATTTGAATGATCGAATGGTGACGAACATTTTTTGACCGTGACCAAAAGTAACAAAAATAACATCGATGAGGGTCATTAAAAGTTCATCACTAGAAGTGTCACCAAAGAGAGAATTAGTGATGGGCCTTTAACGACTCTCACCAAAAGTGTCATTGAAAATGGCTTTGGTGACGAACCTTAATGGACCATCACTATATACACTTACATCGACACTTTTTTAAGGACCATCACCATATGTGATATTGGTGATGGAATTTAAAGGTTCGTCAGAAGCATGACCCTCACCAATGACCTTTTTTCCTGTAGTGGAAGGTAGCTTGAGCTATCCAAAGTGCCTCTCACCGGGCGGGCATCATTGTCAGATGGGAAACACACCCGATCCCATACCGACCTCAATGTTCAATCGTCTGAATCCTTCCATTGACATAACAACTTGAGAGAAGCTTTTCAATTATTTGGTATCCAATCCAAAAGGGAGGGGAATATTGGCTTCCACGTGAGAGGATTTTGTCACGTCTTTCACGATGGAGGAGGGGAGCGGGGAAACGATAGGATTGGATGAATTCCCTAGATGGATGAATCCCCTATCCGGAAGTTGAAATGAATCTAGCCTCCCAGACTTTGAGTGTCACTACTACTGTTATCACTCAGAAAAAATGAAACATAATTTGACAAATTCCTTGAGGTTCATGTGTCAAAGGTAGGATTATAGGATTCATTTTTCATTACTTCGTTAAGGAAAATTTTAAATTTTCCTTATTTAGCCTATCCTAAGGTCTAAACCCACCGTAATTCAAATACTCTCCTGTCACATCAATCATGATTTTCTGACATTTTTTAGTTCTCAAAGTTTGAGCACCGCAAGAGTCATTTAAGCGAAGAAACCACACTTTTTTAGCGAAATACACAGAGAACATGCACTTCTTCGCTATGAAACTGCTAATACTTTCGTAGCGAAAATGCCGAGAAATACACTAAGAAAGCTACGAAAGTAAGGATTCATGTTTGTCTTGTCAAAATAGTTGTTTGATGTCAGAAAATCATTAAAAAGGATAATTTACATACCATTCGAGTCAGTTAGGGTGAAGATCAAGGTAGATGGTTAGGGCTGAAGTCATCGTCACCATTTTAAGCAAGTATGAGTCATAATTATGTTATGAGTGGACATCGAACTTCAAAATATTTCCAAATTAATTCATTTGTCATTCTCCATTCCCTCTTTGTGTGTTTTTGAGATCTGGAGAGCTACTTCATAGAGCCCAATTTGTAGCTGGTATTTTCAAAGGTTTACAGATATCACTTATCAAGCAAGGCAGAGAAGACATTAAAGGGCCATGGCTACAAAAACAAAGATAAATAAATTTGGCCACTGTCTTCGATATGAGCCATCAGATATGAACCTAATAAATGAAGACCCAACAGCTGTAGAAGTATTCAGAAGGACGGGATGTTTACAGTTTTGTGAAAGACTACAAGGATGCCATGTACATGTTTACAAAGAATTTTCCCTAAACTACAATGGAACAACTACTAAAGTGGGAATGCTAAATCTCACTATAACACCCGAGATCATTGCAGCAGATACATGGATTCCAAGAGGACGGGAAAAATGGTTCAAAGGTTTCAAATTCAACATGGAGGAATGTAAAGAGTTTATCAAGCCATAAAATAATGAGGTTGACCTTGCAAATGCCATTCCAAGGAGCTGCATGAAGGATAATTTATCAAAGATACTGCTTATCATCCAAAAATATTTCACTTGTGAAGGGAGATATCATAAAGTCTATTCTTACCACATCAAGCTTCTCCTACACTTTCTTGGTAAGATATATCTTGACCTTCCTTTCTATTTACACAGAAGCTTAGGAAAAATGGCTGATAAAGTTAATGAAATGTCTAAGGGAAGTGAAACCTCACTTTTTCATCATGGCTTAATAGAATTTGGGTGTTAGATGAGTTACAAAGACTAGGCAGAGTTTGGTCTTCATTTATTTTTGTTAGTGATTTTGAAATGGATACCATTACCCCTAAAATAAATCCAAAACCTAGAGGTATACCATCACATTTAGTGGCAAAAAAAAGTGAACTAGTAGGGGCAGAGCAAAGTGAAGTATTCATGATGGAAACAAAGAAGTTGTAGAGATTTGGTACACCCACTGTTCCACCCAGAAAAAAAAAAAAGGTCAATAATGAGAAAACCTGCAAAACAAGAGCCAATTGCGAGTAAATAAGGCAGCAAAAAGATTACAAGGAGAAAAAACATGGCTAAAGGCAATTTAGAAGACATTCTGCAGGCTATTGATATTGAAGAGACTCCTATAGTGCAGGCTAAGGGTATAGAGGAAGGTGGAAAGAAGATCAAGAAAGCCAAATCAACAAAGAAACTAGAATTTGAAGGTGAGGATGCAGGTTTTATGTTTCAGGCTAGGAATCCCATGACAAGAAATGCAAGAAAACTATTGGAAAGCAGTAAAGAGGTTCATCCATTCACTGACACAGTCCAGCCACTACAAGACATTATTGATCTTTCATCACCTATAGAAAAATATCCAATCAGCAAGCAAAAGAAAGGAAAGGAGAAATTCATTGAAAAATTGAGTTTGAACTCCTTGAAGAACAGTTGAAGTTACCTAATCATTAAATAGAAGTCATGAAGAAGGAAGCAAGGAAACATAATGTCTAGAAGGTTCAGTTTGAAAAGATGAAAGAGGTTTGGGAAGAGAAGGTTGACACTGCATCAAAGACCCTGGACAACGCACAAGAATTAATCAAATGGAATATTCCATTTAGGAAAGAGGTGAAACATGTTAGAAGAATGAACCTACACTTGAAATCTACCAACAGAAAGTTGAAGGATCAAGTTAAAGACTTCCAAGAATAGCTAGAACTGATCCATTAGGAGCTGGAGAATAAGGTTCTTAAAATGACAGTAGTTGAGGAGCCCATAGCTCAACTCATCATCGATGAAGAAGAAACACCTCAAGACTCTTAGGTTGAGTTGGTTTATGTTTTGAAAGGTCAATTACACGTTGAAAATAAAATTTATGCAACTAGAAGGTACATTTTTGAAACTAGGAAAAAATATGGAATCTACACAGTTTTCCACGGTTTCGTAGCGTTTCCTAGGGTTGGAGCCATGAAAATGATATGAAACCACTTGTAGCTTTATTTTTGCATTTAAAACCAGTTTGGGCAGCTTCCAAGGAGAGGAAATGATATGGATTATGTGTCAGGCCATGATTAACACAATGCAAAAGGAAAGAGGCAGAAAATTTGATTGCAAAGGTCATTTTTTGTACGCTATGAAACTGTCATACTTTCGTAGCGTGTTGTTTTGAAGGTTTCAGAGTAGATTTTTGGCAAGTTTTGGGCAGGTGGATTCTTTCAAAGGGTCAAGGGACTTTTCCAACAATCATCCAAGACTTGAAGACAACGAGATGAAGAAAACTCATCAACCAAACCATTCGTTGAAGATAAGGACCTGTTTTCTTGAAAAATAGGGTTTGTTTCCAGATTTTGAGGAGGGTAATAAAGATGTCAAGTAGTGATGATTCATGTAATAGCTCATTAGAACATGTGAAGAATTAGTTGTCATATGTGTAACTTTTTTAAGAGCTAAAGTAGTTTATGTAATAATTAGCAGTTTGAGTCCTATTAGGAAAAGGATTGTTTTGTATTGTAGCTGTCATTTACTGATTTAAGTGCATGTTTTCCTATTATGCAAGGTCTCATTAGGAAAATTTCGATGAATCTAACCAAGAGGCATATCATCTTTGATGTATCAAGGTCTAATAAAGGGCAGATATTCAAATTTGTAAAGGGTTGGGATATGTTATGGCTGAATGCTACTATTGTAAACATGACTTATATCAGTAATACATAATGGTTTTCTTCTTGAGAGACCTAAGATTCTCATGGGGTTTTTAATGTTTTATTGATCTACATATTATGATTTACTACTTGCAGTAGATTTAATTGCGATTACTCAGAATTCATAACTCTATGCTCTGACTTCCTTTAGTAATGAGATGATTGTGTTTTCCTATGTTTCATGAGTGAATTGCCTTTGAATCACTAACAATAGATTTCATTGCTATTACTCAGAATTCATAACTCTATGATCTGACTTCCTTTATTAATGATATGACTATGTTTCCCCATGTTTCATGAGTGAATTTACTTTTTTAAAGAACCCCTATCTGCCTCAGTGTCCATGTCATGAAACCTTGCCACTGAAACTACTCATTGTTGACTCTATAAACCCAATGGTAACAAACCTACATTCTTTGAACCTACATACACAAAAATCAAGTTAATTTTAAAATAGAGCTAGCCATATAGCCCTATCATTATATAATATCATAAACCCCTTTGAGAGAGCCCTCTCAGACTGAAGAGGCTAAGCTTCAGTCAAAATTTGGTTTGAAATAGTTACATAGAGTTGTTTGATCAACAACCAATCAGGTGCAATTTTTTGATAACAACTATAATGATATTTCCTACCTGTCGATGAATTGATTCGGAGACTGATACTGCAATTGAGGGATGGGCTCACATGGTCAGGGATAGAAGACATCGAAAGTAGCATTGTCCTTTGACTGCCTGGGCTGAGCCAGATAGATCATAACCTACCAAAGAATTACAAAAGGATTAGTCTCCATGGACTAAAACATAACCCTAAAAATTGGATAAAGATCAAATAGCCAGTAATAAAAATCCCATCAGTCTGTCCTAAATAACTACCTTATTCATTCTCTAGAGTGACAAATTAGTCAAGTGTGGTAAATGGTCAAAACCATTTCATTACGGCGTCTCAGCCCAAACCAAGCTATGGACTAAAGAATGAAGCCCCTAAGGAAGGGAGGAAAGTGTGGGTTACTTCACTCCACGCTTCCCATGCATGCAGAAGAAGTCAAAGAGTGGGATCTTGTTGATCTTATTGACTTAATGTCACGTCTCTCATACCCAGCTTTTTATCCACATAACATTAACTTAGATATATTGTAATTTTGTGTACCTGATACCCTTTAAAAAAAAATTCTATTTAAACAATTACACATTCATACTTTTATCAGGTTTTTAATTTCTCTTTGGTAATTACAGGCACTCTTGAGAAATTTTGGCTTGACCTCAATTTCTATCAGTCCACCCAGTCGACTGATGTGTATATGTATATATATAAACATATACTCGTTTTTATTTCTCAGGTCTGTTCCTAAGAGTTTTTTCCAACTCTTACAGATCAATATGCCCTTTCTCTAAATTTTCAGTTAGCAAGCTTTATAGACATTCCAGCGTCTATAATTATAGATTTCAGCAGCTGTGTATAGGCATATACATATACAGCTACATTTACATATATTCATTTGATTTCCTTTGCTTCAACTACTTGTACAAAAGTTTTCAGTGAAGGGGATAGATGCTCTTTTCCAGTATTTTCAACAAGCTTCCACTCTTCTTTTACACATATCCTTTTATCACACATAAGTGTATTTTCAATAGGACTCTTTCCATTATATTGTTGTTATAATTATTCATTATATTTGTAATTTTGGAGTATATTAAACTTTCCCCTTGGAATATAAGATATAGATCATTTTTCTTCAATCAAGTGGAAGTAATGAAAACGAAGTTGATATTTTATACTCCCTAATTTTAGATCCTCGTACTTACTTAGGATTTAATTTCGGGTTTCATATATTTAACCTTCCATGCAGTAACACAGTTTAAACTCTTATTTCTACAATTCTTGTCCTTGTAGTATGGCTATTAGCCTGAAACCAATACTTCTATAATAAGTTTTGTTGTGTTCTACTTGCTGTTCTTGGTTATAGTTATCAAAGTTTTCTGGTTGTACAACATAGCAACTAAGTTCTCTTTTAAAAGACAGCAAGCTACAACTTGAATTTTGCTATCGATTAGACATTCAGATGATCTATCATCTCTAAACTTTATTACTGCAGTGTACTTATCCCTAGAACCAAACCATTGGTCCCTGCTATTAACATACTAGATTTTCAACTATTAGATCTAGTTTGTAATTGCATGAGGTACTGAACAACATTCAATCTAAAATTTGCATAAGAATTTATCACATAACAATTCATAAAACCTGGATATACTCAATACAAACTTAAATTAATCTCCAAATTTATGCATGCATACCAATACTATGACCAGTCCTCCCAACCTTAGAGTTCTTCTATCTCCAGAACTCACCCCTGAGCTGAGATCCTCCAAGGACAGACTAACCTCCATCTGTTCTGGAGCAGCTTATTTAAGCTATGCTCTCCCCAAAGCCTGTTTTCCAATTCTGCGTCCATAATTTCAGGATGCTTTTATTCCTGTTTGCCTAGGCTTCCCTTATTTAGGGACTTTAAAGCTGCTTTCTGCTTTTCCAGCTTTTCCAGCTTTTTACCTTTTCCCAACTACTTTCCTCATCATTGGGGAATTTAGATTTTTCCTCAAAAATCTAAATTAGAAATAATTTCTTTCAAGGATTTTTGAAAGATTTTGGGGAAAGTCTTTACCTTTTCCATAACCTCATGGATTAGGCATGTGATCTCAATGATCTCATTTGGTCATAGTGCATACAAAATATTTTATTTATTTTTCACAATTAATTAACTACATCCACACAATAATTATCCATTGGGGTCCACTCCCCTTTGGATTTATGTTCAAATGTATAATTTGAAAAGAATAGAACTTGGGGGTGTTACATATTCCCCCTCTGAAAACAAACACCGTCCTCGGTGTTAACAACTATCTACTATAGTTCATTTTGAAAATAAAGATGAATGCTTTTCCATCATCTCAGCCTCTCTTTTACATGTAGCTTCTTCAGCAGTAAAGTGCTCCCACTGCACCTTTACTCTAGCTACTATTCGATTTCGCAATTCAATTTCTTCCCACTCCAAATCTGAAGCGGCTTTAGAAGGAATTCCTCTTCTGGTTTTTCCCTGGATCACATTCCAATCAATAATGTGAGAAGCATCATGTAAATTTTTTTTTTTCGAATAAGGAGACATGAAACACATCATGAAATTTAATATGCAAGGGTAAGGCCAGTTTATAAGCCACTAGTTCCACCCTTTTCCAACACCTTCCTCAGTGTTACACTTTAACGTTGATTTTTTCAACTTTGACGAAGATTTCTTCATCGTCCTTGCTCAGTTTCTAGCAGAGTACTCTCCTGCTTCCAGTCTATCTATTGATGCCTTATGCAGTTGATTTTCTTCCTAATTCTTTGCAAGAAGTATATCTGGAAAATCTTTTATTCCATTCTCTCTGTCCACAATTCATACCAATGTAAGTAATATCAGGTACATATAATTGATAATCCACAATAACATTCTGAATTTCAATAATTTCAAGAAATTCAGTTATTAGTCAAACCGTTCAGGTTCATAATAGTTTAGTGCACTTTTAGTACACTACTTATCCTTTCTTGTTTTTCAGTGAGATTCTCTCCTCACACAAACTTGGTCCAGTTCAGCTTTTCTTGATTTTCTAGGTGATTTATCTGCACTTATCTTCACCTTTTTTCTCCTTGTTTCCAGAGTGTACAATTTCCTGTTACACACTTGGCTAAACAATTTTAAAACTTTTCATTAGTACTCATAAATGAAAGAAAACAGCTGTATCATATGCATGGTTATGCTTACCCTTTCTCAGTTCATAGCTGTACTTCCAGTACCTTCTCATTGTTTTCCTTTGTTAGCCAATCAATTTAATTAGTAATAACCAGACTCGTTAATAATGTCTATAATTCAATTCTTACTTCACACATGAAATTTTTTTTTTCCTCTAACCTCTTTTATGAATTGTATCCATTAGTTCAAAACTTACGTGAATAAATTTGGATCTGATGGGTTTCCCCCACACCCAAGTCCAAATACAACTCATCCTCTTTTCTCCCGATTTGTAGCTGTATGATTTCACACTATTTCCTTGTCTTTGAATTTAAGACTCAGGAAAATTAAATTTAATAAAATTTACACCAACAAAATTTTATAGTGTGAATACATGTTTCTTTTATAGTGATATATGTAATTACTATAATTCATCACATTCACAAGTATTAATACTTGATAATGTCAAAAATGAATTTTCCACAATTTCCCCTTTTTCAAAGAATCACCAGAATTTATGCATTTACTTTTAATTGTATGTTCATGTTTTACTAATTCCAATGATGATTCACCCATTATATCTATGTGTTATTTTCACTAATCATTAGAAATCAACCCATGGTCTATATAAACAACACCTAGTTTCTAACAAAGACCACTTACAACCATGGTTCACTTGATAAATGGAGTATAATATATCTAGGAATTTAATTGTGCTCCATTGGATTCTTATCACTGCATGATAATTTTCATAATTATTTTCCCATGGATAGAAAAAATTGTTAGGTTTTCAATTTTACCTTAGCTAACTTACCAGGGAAAATTTAATTTATCCCTTCATTCATTCATGACTCAATGTAATAGGTCCACACTATTACTAAACCCATTTACTTTTTTTTTAAACCAACTATTTAGACTATATTTATAACTCTTACTTAAGCTTGCTACTTCATTATTTTCCATGTACATGAACTAAAATATGCTTGTTACAAAATACTTTAGTCATGACTTAAAAATCATCATGGTAACTTTACTAAATACAAGCATCCAATTTTTTTCCTTTTCATACTATACTTTTACACTTAATCTACCATAATAGTGTTTATTACTCCTTTAACCATAGTTAAAGTAATAATATTCCAGCAATATGGTGAAATATGTCATTCCACTTTTACTTGTAAACTTTTTAAGGTGAATTATATGTTCTCCATTTAACCATACTTCATAATTTTGTTTCTTCATTTACTAACATTGTATTTTCCACTTCATCATTATGGTTCAATGCTCAAACATATAATTATGTTTTTGGCCTCTTGATATACTACTCATATCAATTTTCCACTTTCATTTCTTCCACGTTTATAACTCTATAAATATATCTACCATTTTTTTTAAGAAGGTAATAAATGGAACATTATCCACTATAAAATTTACTTGTATATTTGTATATTTGTATTTGTAACATGTCTCACATCAGAAAATTTCAATACATCTTTTTTGTTTTTAGTTTTTTTTTTTTTTAGTTTAGACTAATCCTTAATTAGTCTCTTACAATTTAACTTGTCATCTCTCGTTCACCTCTTCTCTTAATTCATTATGTCATTATGTATATTTATGGTTGGAATGATTATCCAATTTTCCAACCTCATTTATAACTTTATTCTTAGAGATATTCTTTCTCGATAATAAATGTGAAACCGATACGTTAATTTGTCTCTCTTTTTTTTCTTTTTTTTATATAGTAGAGATAGTTACCCCTACCTTAACTTTTGGTATTGACACTAACACATAAGAAATGGATACATATTTTATTATATAGACCATGCCCCTAAATATATTCGTTTCCCATATTTAATTTTTCCCATGATCCTGGATTGGATTCAATTTACCAACCCATTCACATTCTTTACTAAATTTAGCTCTTTACCCTTTTAATACACCGTGGTCTCTTATCATAATTAAATATGATATCTTTATGTTTCAAGAAATTCACCACTATGTGATGGATAAAAAGGAAAAGTAGCTCATCATGGTAATTAGATATTTACACTTTTCGATTTACCTAGCCTTACTTTAATTTGTTGGAAACTATATACACTTATTTCCCTTCTCATGGAATTAACCTTCGACATCATTAACCAAGATTATTCCAACTATTAAGTATACCACCAAAATGTGACTATAATAAAATATCTCGATTTAACCTTTTCCGTTCATTATAAGGTTATCTCAAAATATATATATATATATATATATATATATATATATATATATTTTGACCTTCAAATTCGTAAACTCATATTTTCCTGACGACTTTAACTAACCTTTAATTTATAAGGTCCATAATAAAATCTTATAGAGTTCATGTAAGTTTGAAATGATTTGGTAGCACTCTTATACAATATATCACTTGTATTTGATTTATTAACCCTCCAAGTAATATATAATATACTAACCCTTTTCCATATAACATATCTTGTTGTGATATATTATTAATCTTATTCGAGAGTTATTTAACTTTTGATTATAAAGGTTCTCTTCTCATCCCATCTGATGGATACAGACCCTTACATACGGTAACCATCGTACAATCCTTAGTTTCGTTTTAAAAGAAAGGGACATTACTTGTGCTTAACGTTACCTTGTTTAATTTATCACTACGCCTGCACTTCCGGCGAAGTGCGACTTCAACTCTGTACCTAAAAGTTGAATATTTTTTTAATGCGGCCAGCTCACAACCGTCGCATATTAATTTCACCGTCCCGTGTATTAATTTCTCCCTCCAATTATTTAACTCGTCATGGTACGTATCACGTGGTGGCTGCTTGGTTCGATGTTCACACATAGTGATCCGTGGGAAAATCCTAATCTCTTAACACCTGTATGGTCAAGATAGATTAGGGTTTTATTGCAGTTTTGGTTTATAAATTGGAGAATTTTACCACCGAGTAACATTCTTTGTTTTTTTAGAAGGCCGAGAGCTCCAATTTCATTTTCAAAAAAATGCTTCCGCACTGTGGCTATGTTTTCATATAGTGGCTGTGGTTTAACCCACATCCCACAACACGTATTTCAGGAACTGGTGAGATAACTCTGTTTATCTTGGTTTTTCATTCTCTGTAATTCTTTTAACTCTCGTTACAGAGCTAGACACTATTAAATTTTCTCTATTATGTTAAAATATCATGGCAAATCGAGACATTCATCCCTACTCATGATTTTATATATCATTTACTACAGGTTGTGATTCCTCGGCGTTCATGAATGACTTTGCCTCTTCGTTACTTCTACTTTGCCTGTTACTGTTTTTTCACACTCCATTCCAGACTACTCAGGAATATCGAGATTCTGGCTAGGATTTTCTCATACCGTAATAGGAAGGTAATACAACCTGTCCATTCCCTCACTGTGGTTCCGGTTTCCTAGCGTTGTAATGTACCCGTCCCTGTTTTTGTTTACCTTCACACCATAATCGAAGTTTGGTGTTTATTTAGTTCCGATTTCTGCCACATCTGGAAGAATATATTCAGCTCTTGAATAGATTCAAGCTTAGACATTCCATTTCTACCACCTTAACTTCTACATGTACTTACTATATTATTTCCCATTACGATCTCTAGTTTTATAAGATTGCTCCATGATTTTTTTCTCTTTATCTCAGGCTTTTCGTCTTTTTTTTCACCTAAATTTACTTTTTTTACTTTTGTTTTTCAGCTTTTTCTTACAAGTGAAATTTTTTCTTGTGAGTTGACTTATAAATGTTTCTTCCCCTCCTTCCGAGGAGGCGTATTAAGCAGTTTCATTTTGCATTACAGGTCGATAATATTTCGCTTTCTCAACGATCTGACTCTGATGGCCAGAATTCACGAGACCCATTACATTAGATCTGACGAAATGCAAAATGCCAAAAATCAATGGTTAAAAGTATCGTAACAATTTTTGTTTCTGAAGGAAATTGTAATAATATTGACTAGGACGATGACCTCCTCCTTATTCAGTTTTATATAGTACTGAACTGGGAATATTTATTTGTCCGCATCTCTGGTTTTTTTTTTTTTTTTTCTACGGTAGAAGTTGATATCTATATATCTTTGAAACTAGCTTATTTTTCTCTATAGTAACTCGTAAATTTCCGTTTACTAATTCTTGAATGAAATACAGTTTATTTCAGTTTATTTTGATGAAATAAAGTAATTTCCTTCTTTAACTGAAATTTCCTTGTATCAACACCAATACTATACTTCATATTTGGATAATACAACTATCCATTTCTGTTGTTTCTAAAGATCTTTTTTTTTTTAAGACGCCGGCACCGCTTTACGATTTTTGAAATTCGATGTCATTCTTTTTCTTTAATCTACACGGTAGAGGTTTCGAACTCGATACCTCTCGATGATGCCATGGTTAACTTATTCATGCATTTCTCGGTGCCGTCTTATCAATTCGTGGCGTCGAATTACAGGCATATGGAATTTTTTTTTTTTTCCCATAGAACTTCTTTTATATTTTACTTGGTACTTATCTCATTTCCCAATTATGTTTACTAAAAAAATACAATGGCCGAGGTGGTCATTCAGATTCATAGTATAGTTTTTGTGCCATAACTATAAATTTAGGGGTTACAGTTATAAAGCGCAGTTTCAGATGCTATTAGACATTGTATCCTGGCATTGACTCAAAGAACCATTTGTATAAATCCAGAACAATTGATTGCAAAATAAGCAAGTAATTTACAACGATTATGTAAGATCTATAAATGTCTGCTGCTATTCAATTCCTTTTTGCTTGGTTTTAAAAAGGTTCTATCTGCTTATCATTCCTTTGTTTTACCTTACAGTGAAGAAACATAAAAATTGGCATAACCCAAATGGTGGTTTGGCTTTCCTTAGTTGATATATATGATGGGCATGCTAGGAGGATACTGATCTCAAACGGCCCCAAATATGCAAAGAAATGATTTTCTAATTTTAAAAACCCTTGTTCACAGACAAGATTTCTTCTATGGTCTCAACCCTCATTAAACAAGACCAAACAGCTAGACAGAAGCAAAGACACACAAGCACAAAAGGTTTCATTTTCAGAACCCAAAATCAGGTCAGGTGACTTAAGGGAATCATTATCAAGGGATTCCAACGCTATATTTTCAATATAGCCTAATATTCATAAAATTTATAACAGCTTTTTGTTTCTTTGTGAGCACATAACTTGCCCAGTTTTCTCAACCTGGGCTCCGATACCATTTTTCACGTCTCTCATACCCAGATTTTTATCCACATAACATTAACTCAGATATATTTTACTTTTGTGTACCTGATACCCTTTAAAAAAAAAATCTATTTAAACAATTACACATTCATACTTTTATCAGGTTTTTAGTTTCTCTTTGGTAATTACAGGCACTCTTGAGAAATTTTGGCTTGACCTCAATTTCTATCAGTCCACCCAGTCGAATGATGTGTATATGTATATATATAAACATATACTCGTTTGTATTTCTCAGGTCTGTTCCTAAGAGTTTTTTCCAACTCTTACAGATCAATATGCCCTTTCTCTAAATTTTCAGTTAGCAAGCTTTATAGACATTCCAGCGTCTATAATTATAGATTTTAGCAGCTGTGTATAGGCATATACATATATAGCTACATTTACATATATTCATTTGATTTCCTTTGCTTCAACTACTTGTACAACAGTTTTCAGTGAAGGGGATAGATGCTCTTTTCCAGTATTTTCAACAAGCTTCCACTCTTCTTTTACACATATCCTTTTATCACACATAAGTGTATTTTCAATAGAACTCTTTCCATTATATTGTTGTTATAATTATTCATTATATTTGTAATTTTGGAGTATATTAAACTTTCCCCTTGGAATATAAGATATAGATCATTTTTCTTCAATCAAGTGGAAGTAATGAAAACGAAGTTGATATTTTATACTCCCTAATTTTAGATCCTCGTACTTACTTAGGATTTAATTTCGGGTTTCATATATTTAACCTTCCATGCAGTTTCACAGTTTAAACTCTTAGTTCTACAATTCTTGTCCTTGTAGTACAGCTATTAGCCTGAAACCAATACTTCTATAATAAGTTTTGTTGTGTTCTACTTGCTGTTCTTGGTTACAGTTATCAAATTTTTCTGGTTGTACAACATAGCAACTAAGTTCTCTTTTAAAAGACAGCAAGCTACAACTTGAATTTTGCTATTGATTAGACATTTAGATGATCTATCATCTCTAAACTTTATTACTGCAGTGTACTTATCCCTAGAACCAAACCATTGGTCCCTGCTATTAACATACTGGATTTTCAACTATTAGATCTAGTTTGTAATTGCATGAGGTACTGAACAACATTCAATCTAAAATTTGCATAAGAATTTATCACATAACAATTCATAAAACCTGGATATACTCAATACAAACTTAAATTAATCTTCAAATTTATGCATGCATACCAATACTATGACCAGTCCTCCCAACCTTAGAGTTCTTCTATCTCCAGAACTCACCCCTGAGCTGAGATCCTCCAAGGACAGACTAACCTCCATCTGTTCTGGAGCAGCTTATTTAAGCTATGCTCTCCCCAAAGCCTGTTTTCCAATTCTGCGTCCAGAATTTCAGGATGATTTTATTCCTGTTTTCCTAGGCTTCCCTTATTTAGGGACTTTAAAGCTGCTTTCTGCTTTTCCAGCTTTTCCAGCTTTTTACCTTTTCCCAACTACTTTCCTCATCATTGGGGAATTTAGATTTTTCCTCAAAAATCTAAATTAGAAATAATTTCTTTCAAGGATTTTTGAAAGATTTTGGGGAAATTCTTTACCTTTTCCATAACCTCATGGATTAGGCATGTGATCTCAATGATCTCATTTGGTCATAGTGCATACAAAATATTTTATTTATTTTTCATAAATAATTAACTACATCCACACAATAATTATCCATTGGGGTCCACTCCCCTTTGGATTTATGTTCAAATGTCTAATTTGAAAAGCATAGAACTTGGGGGTGTTACA
>CM076582.1:558419556-558467400 GCA_034641835.2 Pinus albicaulis
GCAATCATGGCCTGGTTATGTAGAGATCCAAGGTTCGAATCTCCTTGGCTTGACTGCGCAATTGTCATGGAAAATTCCTCCAAGTGTGGTGCAAATCTCATGCACAACTGATGTCGCCACTGATAGCTAACTCCACCCTTTCATCTACCTCTTTCACTGGTCTCCACTGAACTGATCATGCATTGTAGTGAACGGATGTGTTCTTGAGTTGAATAATGAGTTACTAATTAATGAATTAAATAATATTTAATTCACTCCACTCATAACTAATTGATTATCTAGTTAAACTAATCTCAACTAGTTCAACTAAAATAAACAGAACACAACTCCACTATCCTTCTCATTAACTCCTCCAAAACTTCTGCCACTGAAGTCCAACTGAAGTCAACCATGCAAGATGCCATCAAACCCTAGGAACCACGTGATTCCTCTGTCAGTTGCATGAGCCACCTCCATGACTCGAACTGAAGTGCTCCAAGAGTGTAAACTACTGTTTATAGTCAAAATATTATTAAGGGTAAATAATATTTGACTTCCATATTTTTAGGAGAAGCAGTCTAAAAATATCCTGGGACCTAAAAATAAGAGTCTCATCTATTTTTACCAACATGTCGCATGCTTCAAGAATCTCCAACTGGAATCCCCGAATTATGCTCCGTATGTCTAAAAATAGACATAGTCTAAAAATAGACTTTGCGCCAGAATTTGCCTGCGGGCCCACTTAGTGAAGGCGACTTCATTTCACTAAGCTCCATCATCTTGCTGCATTTTCAACACTCCCTCTCAGCAAGATATGGATTATCTGCAACCCCTATCCTGCCTCTGTGGAATTCAAACTTGCTCCTGGTGAGCGCCTTCGTCAGGATGTCGGCATCCTGATCCTCCGTGGGAACATATGAAAGCATCATGATCCTCCGCTGAACACAATCTCTGATGTGATGGTACCTGATGTCGATATTTTTGGACCTATCATGAAAAACTGGATTAGCCGAGAGCTTGATGCAGCTCTGGTTATCACAGTAGATCACTGTAGGCTCCAAATGCAACCTGAACAAACCTGCGAGGATCTTCCTCATCCAAATAGCCTCGCATGCAGCCAAACTTGCTGCCATGTACTCGGCCTCTGCTGAACTGAGTGCCACGGATCTCTCCTTCCTGCTGTACCAGGAAACTGCTGTCGACCCAATGCTGAAAACTCCTCCAGAAGTGCTCTTCCGGTCCGTTGGACTCCCTGCCCAATCTGCATCAGTGAAGCCAGAAAGCTTCACTCCATCCTCCTGTCTGTACCATAGACCATATCCCGATGTGCCTCTGAGATAGCGCAATACATGCTTGCCTGCCTTCCAAAAGAGCTTGGTAGGCTTAACCATAGCTTGCGAAAGCTGGTTAACTGCATAGCATATATCGGGTCGTGTATTGACCAGATACATAAGCGACCCCACCAACCGTCGATAGACAGTGGCATCCACTACCTCCGCTGAAGTAGCATCCTCCTTCCTCCAACCACCAGGAAGAGGAGTGTCAACAGGCTTGCAGCCTTGCATGTTGAACCTCTCCAGAATCTCCCGGGCATACTTGCCCCGAGAAACAAACAGTCCTCCACTGCGCTGCCAAATCTCCAATCCCAGGAAATAATGAAGGATGCCTAGGTCCTTCATCTCAAACTCTCGTGCAAGATCCTCCTTGCATGAAAGTATCAACTGCTCGTCGCCAGTCAAAATCAGATCATCTACATACAGTACGATGATCAACAGCTTCCCCTCCACCACAATCTGGTACAGGTTTGGATCTTCCTCACTCTTGGAGAATCCAAGCCCGATGAAGTAGCTGTCTATCCGAGTGTACCAAGCACGAGGTGCTTGCTTCAGCCCGTACAGTGCTCTCTTGAGTCGGCACACATGCGACTCACTGCTGAAGATCTCAAAACCTTCAGGCTGCTCTATGTACACCTCCTCCTCAATAACTCCATTGAGGAACGCAGTCTTCACATCCATCCGATGAATGTGCCACCCCATCTGCGCTGAGAGAGCAAGGATCGTCCGTATGGAAGAGTACCTTGCGACAGGTGCAAAAGTCTCCTCATAGTCAATCCCCTCGATCCGTGAGAAGCCACGGGCGACAAATCTCGCCTTGTACTTCTCCACACTCCCGTCAGCCGCCTGCTTCACCTTGTAGATCCATCGCGAACCTACAACTGATTTCCCAACCGGTCTTGGGACAATCTCCCATGCACTGTTCCCGATGATCGAATCATATTCTTCGATCATGGCATCAACCCATGCGGGTTCCTCCACAGCTTCCTCAAAAGAGGATGGCTCTGTCACAACACATTGACTCATAAGAGCCATGTATCCAGTGTACCGATCCGGTGACTGTCTCTGTCTGCGCTGTGCCGTAGGTGGTCCTACAACCTTCTCTGCATCCCGAGCCAGTCGCTCAGCTTCTGTAGTGCGCATGCGCCCTCTGATGGTTGGCGCTGCCTGGGTGGTTTCTTCCACCTCCTGAACCTCCTCTTGTGGCTGATCCACATCCGGAAGCTCCTCCTTAGGAACTAACAGCTCCTCATCTGCATGCAAGTGTGGCTCCCTCTCAAGCGAACACTGCATGGCTTTCTCCTCCTGAAATTTTATATCCCGTCGCACAACAGTCTTGCGACTGCCTGGCACATACACCCGATAGTTGTGAGGTGTATCAGTGTACCCCACAAATATTCCAACTTCAGCAGTTGGATCCAGCTTCCTTCTCGCATCCTTCGTCACATGCATGTAGACAGGAGATCCGAAAATCCGCAAATGGGAAATATCAGGCCTCTTGCCCGAATAAGCCTCCTCTGGTGTACTCATGCCAAGAACCTTGTGAGGACAACGGTTTTGCACATACACTGCTGTATTGCATGCCTCAGCCCCCAAGTGAAGGGGTAGGCCTTGATCATGCAACATCGCCCGTGCAGCACTCACGATCGTTCCGTTCTTCCGCTCAGCCACCCCGTTCTGCTGTGGGTTATGGGGTGCGATGAGCTCTCTCCGAATCCCTTCTGCGCTGCAGAACTCCTTGAATTCAGCCGAGATGAATTCACCACCGTTATCACTCCTTAGAGAAATCACCTTCTTCCCCGACTCCTTCTCGACCAGTGCTTTAAACTCACATAACTTCGCGAATGTATCGCTCTTCTTCTGCATGAAGAAGATCCAGCACTTTCGAGAGAAATCATCAACAAAGATCACATAATACTTGTGCTTTGCTGTCGAAGCAACTGAGAAAGGACCACACACGTCCGTGTGAACTCTCTCAAGGATCGTTGTGGCGCGACTATCCTTCTCATGAAAGGTGGCTTTCACATACTTCCCTAAAGTACACCCCTTACACTGATCTGACTGCGCAAGGGTGCCCTTAGGAAGCCCAGTAGAAATCTGCTGCAGAATCTTCAAAGCTCCATGGTGAAGGTGGCCCAATCTCCTGTGCCACAGCTCGCCCTCATCATCCCGGCTCACCACTTCTCCCGCCTTGCATGCCATAGCTGCGCAGCCATCTACCTGCAACTGATAAAGGTTCTTGGTTCGAACCCCTATCTTCCGGGTCTCTCCAGTAGTCTTACTGCGCAGGAAGGCTTTTCCTTCGCTGAAGACCACATCATACCCCTTATCCTCCAACATCGCTACTGAAATCAGGTTCTTCTTCAATCCGGGTAGATGCATGACATCCTTTAATACAAAGGGTCTACCAGACTCCCTCTGAAAGGATACGGTACTGATGCCAGTCGCACTGTATCTACCATCATCGCCCATCTCGATGTGCACACCCAAATATTTGTTCTCCAGATCTGAGAACAACTCCCGATCTCCCATCATATGAAATGACGCACCGCTGTCCAAGAACCACACCGATCCCATCACACTTGAAACCAAGCATGCAATCAGTGAAAAGTCAAGCTCGAACTGTGAAGCCAAAGCTTCTCCATCCGCAGATCTTCCCGCTTGCTTGTTCTTCTTCTTCTTTGGACAATTGGTAGCATAATGTCCGTGATCATGGCAGTGAAAACACTTCACTTTCGCCATATCCTGCTTCTTTCCCTTAGCACCAGAATGAGAGGTTTTCTTACCCTTCCCCTTTTTTGCTTTGGACACCAAAGCGCAGTTTTCTTCATCAGCTCCCTTTGATGAAGATCCATCTCGAGTAGTCCTCCTTATCTCCTCCTGCATGAGATCCGCCCAAAGGTGCTCCCATCCCGGGAGCTTCTCCCGACCATTGACACTATCTTGATATGAGTGCCAAGCCTTCGTAAGACCAAGGAGAGCCAGGTCGACCATGTCCTCTTCATCGACAGTAACCCCCACACTTCCCAGCTCATCTCTGCATTGAGTGAACTTCGTGAGGTATTTGGCGATACTGTCGCCCTTCTCCATCTTGATGTTCCCGAGCTTATCTTTGAGCGCCAGCTTCCTTTGGTCGCTCTTACTCTGGAATAGATCCGTCAAAGCTTTCCACATTAAATATGGAGTAGCCTTTCCATGCAAGCTGGATACAATATGATCCTTGACGCCCTCCAATAGGATCCTTCGACATTTCGCCATCTTCTTTTGCCATGCATCGACTTCAGCAGGATCAGTGGGCTTTTGGACATCCGTATCTACGAACTCCTTCAGACCATTATCTTCTAATACTGCTTCCATGCGATCCTTCCATGCAACATAATTCGAACTGCCTTCAAGAGCATATTCAAGTCGCAAACCGTTGAAAGACATTTTCAACACCGGCACCAAGAAAACAAAGCTGCTCCAAAATTCGAATTCCAAACTCCAAGCTCTATCGCTTTCGATCTACACTTGAGAACAAATTATTTCCAAATCAGAGATTGATTGCAAGGGGCTTTTACCAGACCTTTCACTTTCCGAAGAAAGATGAATCCGGAGGCTTCCTGGCCCGTATGCAGACTCTGTCCGAGGAAATAAGTTTGCAATCACCGTAATAGATCTCGACAATTAATCTTGCTCTGATACCATGTAGAAATTAGTTGAATAAATCACTTATTCAATGGAGATTAACCCGATTACACATCAATTTCGAATTGCATGCATAACACATAATCTCATCTACAATTAATTGTCACATGCGGAAATAATAGAAGCAATCTCACATCAAATCAATCACACATTAACTCGGTATGTATGGGGAAAGCCTATAGCTGAAAACCCCGCAGCTATTGTGTATATTATAATGGAGAAATCATGTAACCAAACAAGTACAATACTCCTCACAAGTACTCAGTACTTTCTCATAAAGTCACACACAATCTAGCTTAGTTTTGAACAAGTCACTGTTCAAAACTCCCTGCCAATTGCCTTGCCTCTATTGCGCAATCATGGCCTGTATATGAAGAGATCCAAGGTTCGAATCCCCTTGGCTTGACTGCGCAATTTTCATGGAAAATTCCTCCAAGTGTAATGCAAATCCCATGCAAAACTGATCCTCCAACTGATAGCTATACTCACCCTTTCATCTACCTCTTCCACTGGTCTCCACTGAACTGATCATGCACTGTAGTGAACTGATGTGTTCTTGAGTTTACTAATGAGTTACTAATTAGTGAATTAAATAATATTTAATTCACTCCACTCATAACTAATTGATTAGCTAGTTAAACTAATCTCAACTAGTTCAACTAAAATAAACAGAACACAACTCCACTATCTATCTCATTAACTCCTCCAAAACTTCTGCCACTGAAGTCCAACTGAAGTCAACCATGAAAGATGCCATCAAACCCTAGGAACCACGTGATTCCTCTGTCAATTGCATGAGCCACCTCCATGACTCCAACTGAAGTGCTCCAAGAGAGTAAACTGCTGTTTATAGTCAAAATATTATTAAGGGTAAATAATATTTGACTTCCATATTTTTAGGAGAGGCAGTCTAAAAATAGCCTGGGACCTAAAAATATGAGTCTCATCTATTTTTACCAACATGTCGCATGCTTCAAGAATCTCCAACTGGAATCTCTGAATTATGCTCCGTATAATTCGAATTCCAAACTCCAAGCTCTATCGCTTCCAATCTACACTTGAAAAAAAATTATTTCCAAATCAGAGATTGACTGCAAGGGCATTCACCAGATCTTTCACCTTACAAAGAAGGATGAATATTCCGGAGGCTACCTGGCCCGCATGCAGACTCTGTCCGAGGAAATAAGTTTGCAATCACCGTAATAGATCTCGACAATTAATCTCGCTCCGATACCATGTAGAAATTAGCCGAATAAATCACTTATTCACTGAAGATTAACCTGGTCATATATCAATTTCGAATTGCATACATAACACATAACCTTCTTCTACAATTAATTGTCACATGCGGAAATAACAGAAGCAATCTCACATCAATTCAATCACACATTAACTCAGTATGTATGGGGAAAGCCTATAGCCGAAAACCCCGCAGCTATTGTGTATATTATAATGGAGAAATCAAGTAACCAAACAAGTACAATACTCCTCACAAGTACTCAGTACTCTCTCATGAAGTTACTCACAATCTGACTCAGTTTTGAACAAGTCTGAGGTTCAAAACTCCCCGCCAATTGCCTTTCCTCTATTGCGCAATCATGGCCTGTATATGAAGAGATCCAAGGTTCGAATCCCCTTGGCTTGACTGCGCAATTGTCATGGACAATTCCTCCAAGTGTAATGCAAATCCCATGCAAAACTGATCCTCCAACTAATAGCTTTACTCACCCTTTCATCTACCTCTTCCATTGTTCTCCACTGAACTGATCATGCACTGTAGTGAACTGAAGTGTTCTTGAGTTGACTAATGAGTTAATATTTAGTGAATTAAATAATATTTAATTCACTCCACTCATATCTAGTTGATTAGCTAGTTAACTAATCCCAACTAGTTCAACTAAAACAAACAGAACACAACTCCACTATCTGTCCCGTTAACTCCTCCAAAACTCCTGCCACTGAAGTCTAACTGAAGCCAACCATGCAAGATGCCATCAAACCCTAGGAACCACGTGATTCCTTGTGTCAGTTGCATGAGCCACCTCCATGACTCAAACTGAAGTGCGCCAAGAGAGTAAACTGTTGCTTATAGTCAAAATATTATTAAGGGTAAATAATATTTGACTTCCATATTTTTAGGAGATCAGTCTAAAAATAGCCTGGGTCCTAAAAATTAGGGTCTCATCTATTTTTACCGACATGTCGCATGCTTCAAGAATCTCCAAGTAGAATTCCCAAATTATGCTCCGTATGTCTAAAAATAGACATAGTCTAAAAATAGACTTTGCGCCAGAATTTGCCTGCGGGCCCACTTAGTGAAGGCGACTTCATTTCACTAAGCTCCATCATCTTGCTGCATTCTCAACATTCCTATACACAATCCTCGTCCACCAATATAGGCTTGAACAACATGAATTTATATCGTAGATGGCAGTGTATACCTCCTTGATACTTGAGGAGTAAAAATGGGTTCTTTGGGGATATACCAAACATTATGGCCATATTTTTGAAATATATGATGTACTCTTGCACGCTTTGCCTTGAATTTTGCTTAAAGTAGTGCCATAAAATCCACTAGTCCTCTACATACCAAATAGGGTAAAACTATGAGTTAATGAGGGTTTTTAATTCCTCCCACTTAGTCACTGGAGGATCTCCCTCCAACCTTAGGGTCTTTGTGCTGTTTTCCCACCAAGTTAGGGCATGGCCCTCTAATTTCAGTCGCGCAAATGAAGTCTTCTACTCTTCCTCAATGTGGTGGACACTGAAATACACTTCCAATTGATGAAACTAGTGATTTAGCTTTAGAGTGTAGTTCTCACCATGATATAGCTTGATATCAACCTTCACCTCCATTTTGAATAGGGATTGTGAAAGATTCATGACACTCGAACTGGGTTTATTTTTTTCTGGTCCTTTTTTTGACTATTTCTCTGTTTATTCCCGGTCTCATGACCCCCCTTATGATTTTTCCCTACATTAGAACCCCCATATTTTATGAATTTCCCAAGCTTATTGCTCAGGGTCACCATTAGGAGATTTAAATTATGATTTATATTCACAAATTGTTGTTACAACCATGAAAACCCTCTCCTCTATCGGATCATGAGGCTCACAAATTTGTTGGCCATGATTAAGGTTTTACGACTTTTGGCCCTACTGATCTAGATCCATTGTAAATATCCACAATATACCCAAAGAATAATGAAATTATACCAATATGATACGTAAAATACCATGGATATTCCACTGGATAGTTCATCACAATAAATTTGATAAATTAATACTTTAAAATCCTAGAATCTATAATATTACAATTTTATATATCTTTAGATTTATAGATTTATAGATTATTGTTAATAGTGTATGCATGCAAATTAATATTATCAAAAAAATATATAACATTGAAATAAAATATCACACACACATTTGACACAATATATGACATGGGAAACCATTTCGGGAGAAAAACCAGTTGGAAGGTGAGGCTGCTCTACTCTCTTTCTCTATATAGAATTTTTTTTTGAGTACAAATAAGTATGGCCTATGGCCCGTGGGATACTACAATGCAAAATTTATCTTTGTGTGCTCTATATCTTATCCCTATCAGCTATTTTTACTAAAATGTGGAACAAATTCACTCGAAATAATGGAACCTCTTTTCCTCCTAGTGGCCTGGTTATAACACAACCCGATAGCCTACTAGTGGTTAGGTTTTACTACCTAAACTCTTAACAAAAGTGACGATATAGAGTATTCTAGAGTATTAGTCATCATAATCATGTGGCTAGCCCCCTTTTCATGAATAATGAGGGTTGATGTGGCATCCTCTCAAATTATGGTAGTGAAAATAGGAAGGTCAAATTTTAAGTGGCATAACTTTCGCATATAAACTCTAATTGATGTGATTATTGCACTGATATAAAGTTCAATGTGTGCAGAATATGAAAAAATATAAGGCGACAAAGTTTACCCCCAAAAAACATCGTTTGACACCTGAAAACTCTCCCAAAATTTTTTGGACCCTAATTTTTGAATTTGGGTCCCACTGGTAAAAATCGTTCTAAGAACTAATTCCTCTACTTTTTCCACTCTAAAAGCATCAAGAAGGATGAAAAAACATAATGATACAATCTGTATCAGCTGGAAAATGGTCAATAAAAAATGAGGATATGGCATGAAAGGTGCAAGAGTAGGAGGATCCAAGTACCAGAGAAGGATCCCCAAGATAGGTTTGGTAGACCCAATGCAATAATCATGACTATACTAAAGGGGAAAATAGGAAAGGTTACTTGAGAAAAAGGAGACCTAGGAGGGGGAGTCCCTCCTTAGGTGAAGTAGAAGGTTGCAAAGATGTGGCCTTAGATGAAATATATGTTAATGAACAATTTTATTGGGATGTTGACTCCATGCATACATTGGATGCCCCTATGGGTGTGATTATTAGGGGAGGATCATAACATGAACCAAGCAATGTAGAGTATTTGAAAACTCTAGATCTAGTTTCAGAAAAAGGATTAAATGGTCTAGTTTCCATCTAGAGAGAGGATAATACTATTAGAATTTAGTTGAGACTTAGGATCATGCTACATAAGCTAATAAATGGTAACAATCTTCTTGTTACGAGGGAAGGAAATTTTACAAAAAATAAAATAGGCAACCACCTTCATGGAATTTATGAACTATAACCTAATAGAATGTTAAAGTCCAAAGGGGCATTGATAACTACAACATCTTGAAGAAGTTTCTTTCCTACTATGTGGATGGGACAATTATGCTATAAATATTCCAATTGGGTAGGTCGAACATCATACACACAAAGTATAATCATAGATGGAATAAGCTTAAGGGAAACTAACTTCCTCCAAATTCGGGAAAACATCATGTATGTGGTTACACCTTCAATGATATATGAATGAATAATGGTGTTCTTGATGGTCATTGGAATTTGAAAGGCAACAAAAGGCATATATGATGTTTAAATTTATCGATATCAAACACAACCATACTATCATCCAAAGGATCACCAATATCGAAATAAAATAATAAGGCATTCCATTATGGAGGACAAGTTTGTAGGGATTTTAAGGATGACAAAGTTACAAGAGATTGAGCTAGATCATCTACTATACTATAGCTATGGGCAACCTGTGCATGAGGGTTGGGAGCATTCCAACATAAAAGAACCTTTAACACCTTAAGGGAAGATAAAAATTAATTTAGGGAATATACAAAGGCTCATTAATGGTTAAATAAATATTTCTTCGGTTAGATGGTAGTGATTCAAGGGAATACCATACTAACAAGATCATGTATTCAAGATAGTTTCAACCTAATTAATGTAGAGGATTTGGTAGATTCCATCTCTAAAAGGTTGAAACTGGAAAATTTTCCATAAGGACAAGCTTCTAGTGTGGATACAAATACTCGTGTGAGAAATGGATTTTGTAACACAACTAGTTGTTATGATGATGGTCATTAGGTTTACTGGGTTGATTAACTATAACACGAGCTTTGTCTGCAATGTATTTCAATTAAAGAAACTCAATTAAAAGAAGACAATCATGAGTGAAATGTCCATAAATCCAATAATAGAGTAATGCCTATTTTTTTGAAGCTAAGTATTCTTCTCCTATTTATGCTGGGAATGATTACCATGAACTTAGTTTAGGGAATTTTGGTTACCCTCAGAGTTGGTATTAGAATATTAGTTTTGGTTCCCTTGATTTCCTTACTATTGTTGTTTATCGTTTTATTTTACCTTCCATTTATTATTATTTTTATTATTGGTATTTTTACTGGCATGCTTGGCTACATTCTATTGTGCATAAACTTATCCTTGAGTAGGAGGTGCAAGTTTACCAATAGGGGAGTAAGGATTTATGGAGACCCCACCACAAGAAGAACTAGTATAAGCATAGCTATGCACACGTTGATGTTTAAGTGGTGTGGAATATGAGATGATAGTTCCTACTTGAGCTGAAGGATGAGGATAATATTGTGTGGGATTAATATTATTATAATGCATGAAGGACACCTTACAAGAGTGTAACCACCCCTCCCACATTTACCCACTTTTACAAGTTCTCTAGGGTAAAAATGAGCTGAGTGTCAATGTGATATGACCCAACCTCCAATTTATAGTTATGGAAGTGGGGCCTACAAATTGGAAGTAAAATGACACCATCAGATACTACAAATCACTCAAGAGCCTACCAACCACCCAGGTGATCAATCCTTGAGTTGGAACTCTTTTTCGCTAGGCTTACTCCCCAAATCCACCCATAACACTTAATGCATGTGGTTGGGAGGCTATAAATGCACCCATAGGCCTGTATCCATGTGGTTATGGCCCAATTTCCCATGTTTTGTGCATGCGGTTGCGATATCTATGCCACCTTTTCAGGCTAGCTTGTAGACCACTTCCCAGAACTACCTGTAACTTTCCAGAATCATGAAAATAATTAAAACAATGCTAAACAAATAGAACTTGAGAAAGATCAAGACCAATACATGCCTAATGCAAGATAAAAATTGTTAAAATTATGAAAATTCGGTAAAATTCCACTATGGAAATATTGTATGGTCAAGGTTATAATTTCATTAGGTTCCTCTTCTCGAGAGGATCAAAATCGACCTATAGATCGCCCCAATCATTTAAGAAAAAGTTAAATTATGAATTAATTTATTTATTAAAGTGAAATAGAATGGGTCAGCATAACCACATGTGGAGTTAGCCTTAACCTCAAGCGAAACCACACAAAATCTATAAATATAGGCGACCTCAAGCTCATTCACATACTTGGTCAACCGATCTTCTATTTTCATCCATTGTTCCGTTTCATCTATTTTGTCTTGGCTCGGACAGGTTCATCAGAAGAAGCTCGCTCAAGGTACATGATCACATGTGAGAGGATCGCTTTGAACAAGGGCTTCTGCACCATATTCGTGGGCACTCAAATATAGGATTCAGGTCAGAGCCATGGGATGAGCTTGTCAAGGTAGCAGCTAACCTGCTATAATCGCAGGCAGACAATGTTAAGGTTGTGGCTAGGGCCTTAGGGCCAAATCGGGTTGATCTAGGCCATAACTGTGGGCATGGATTATTATGTCTACGGCCAGGTACCCATATCCACAACCACAAAGAGATGTGGGAGTGGAGAGGGCCCATAAGGCTGTTTTGGGCTGCGCACTCCCTCAGCCGCAGGCACAGAGTGCCCTAGTAGCGACCAGGGAAGATACAACTACAGAAACACCATGTTGAGGTCATGGCTAAGGTTTTATAGGTAGATCTGAGATTGATCCAGTCTCCAGTGCTTGTGAAGATATTTGCAGTCAGTCTTGACAGTGTCCTAGATTCAGATCTAGGATTGGACATTTTTTTTTTTTTTTCAATCAGTTTTAGTGATCAATTATATTCGGGGTTTTGTACCACTGTAGATCTACAGATCTATAGATATTCTCTATGTATTTCCACTGAAATATGTGTCTACAATTCTCACTCAATATCAACAATGTTAATCAATATGCTATAGCCAGTGCATTTCAGTTCTCAAATTTAGGCTCCTTCAATAGAAGTATGTTTATGGTTTTATTGTGCATATGCTAGTTTTTTTTCTACATCATGAAGATATGGATATATGGATCATTGTAATCTTGTTTACTGTATTATTTGATGATGATATAAGAAGAATAATTTTCAAGGGTTTTCTCCATAGTGGGTTTTTCCCTAGTCTCAGACCAATCCTGGTGTCTCTATGTGTTCATGCTTCTCTTCCTTTGATCCTTTACATTATGATGCTTAGATGATGATGATGGTATTGATTTTTTCTACATAGTCGCATGGTTAATAATGCAGATTTGTATAATGATATAATAATTTAGGGTGAATTTAACATGTATTGATCAAATGCAACTATCAAAGCAAAGAACAATGCAACTCTATGAAAAATTAACATTGTATCAGAGCTGGACTGAAAGAAATCCATGAAGATCACTTCATAGAGAAAATTTTATGGAAGCAAGCAGAGGATGGTATAGAACTAAAAGAATTATAGGGCATGAAGAAAACCTTAGGTAGTTAGTGGATAAGGATGTGATAGTGAGGGTTTGAGAGAAACCCTATTTTATGGTGAGAGTCTTGAGATGTGATCTATGTGAAGCACTTGGGATCAATTTGATAAATGAATTGGTTGTTGATAAAGTTTCTGATTGAGGGAAACATTGTTCTATGGTATATGGATGGCTCTTGATGGTTGGTTCAAGAGGGAGAGTATCATATCTCATTGAAGATAAGTATTCCTTGACTTATGACCTTACTCTGGTTTATACTTATGGATATGATTATTGTTTATAGTCATTACTTCCTGCATGTATATTTTAGCACCTGGATATTTCTAACCTCCTTGATGAGATGTGATGATTGGATCCCTATTGAGGATATTTTGAAATGCAGGAAAGAGGGTCAAATCTAGAAAAGGTAAAGAGGATCTTGAGCACTACAAGCTTCCTATGTGAAGGTGCATAGGTAATACCACTAGGTATGCATGGTATATTGTATTCTAGCAGTAACATTGATGGCTAGGTAAGCCCTATGTATGTTGAGAATTTATCCTTCTCAAATGGCTCATGCATGCATATGAAAGTGATTGGGATTTATGTTTCCTATGATGAAATGGTGCACCTGGTACTGAATGATTTGATCATGATTATCTGCTTGATTTTTCAAGGCTAATTATTGTTGATATTGGATATAGTGGCTTGCTTGATATTTGGCTAACATATATTGTTTTTGAGATCTTGATTCTGAATCTAGTAGATGGTACTCTTGACTCTTGATATGCATAAAACCTGTTGGATCTCCTATATAAATTTACCTCATTGATATGGTATTGATAATGCTTGTGATAAGCATGATGAAAGCTCATGGAAATAGAGGTTGAATTTTGTTGGGTTATTGAATAACCTAACTTGATCCTATTGATCATGATAAGCATGGTATTGGAAACCATGATGATAGAGGCATATCTATGAGATTGATGTTCTAGATCTCTTACCTGTGGTAATGGCATATGGTGAAATAAAATGCTCTAACTTGATGTATTGTTATTGGGTTCAACCTACTGCCCTAATATTTCAAGTCCAACCCTTGATGAAAGACTTATGTCATGATGTTGATGATCATGATAGATATGTGTTTATGATATAACAAATCTACTATTTTATGACTCTAGTAAACACAGGTTGATGACATGTATGAAAATTAAATTACATGCCCTTCTATGATACATGGGTATCTGAAATTGTTGATCTACAACAGAGGTCTAAGCCTCGCTCGTGCAAAGGAAGTAACATAGATGTGACTATTCTTGATAGACACAAAATTGAAGTTCTGTACAATGAAATTAATCTGTAATCTGAATCAAGGGAACTCTGACATGTCCTGCCATTGTAAAATGATTTATGGAATTGCTGGAATTGAGCATGAAATCATATGGTTACTTGGAAGATGTTATCTCCGAAGATGTGTTGCAGACACCAGTAATATCTGTCAGTAGGGAAATTTTGTATGTTTGATTCAAACTTGTGTTTGCACGTGACCGAGAAATTCATATGGATTTGTCATTATGTTTGAGGATTGTGCTACATGTTTTGGATGATTGATATATATGAGCTGTGTTTGGAACTTTGACATGATGTTTTATAAATTTGAATTGATGGTTGAGACATTTATTTGGATTATATATCTTTCTATTTGGACTTGATCTGTGTTGAAGTTCAACAAGAAAATTTCGGCACCCATGCCTAGTGCATTAAGCACCTACACTAGGGTGGTGCCCATAGGGCTAAATTTGGTGCATGTCTATTTTAGTTATCCCTTAATTAATATGGAAAATAAAATGTAATATAGTCTAAAAATAACTTGTAATCGTTAAACTGAGACTGATAAACTCAGTTAGCTCATGAATTTCGAGTTAGAGGTAGTTTGTGAGGCATGCAGAGAAATTCTAGTTGTAACAGAGTTCGAAGTGCAGTGGTGCATTAGTTAATGCATGTTGTAATCAATTTAACTTAGTTTTGTGAGTTAAACTCAGTTGTGCTAGCTGTAATTGTTAGATACACTAGTGAGAGATCAAGTGAATTAAATATTAATTAATTCATAATCAATGATCTTACATGCAACTGAGGATTTACTATTATTAGCTGCATGCATGTCAGATCCAGTGGAGACCTAGTTGAGATCTAGGTGAAAGGGAAGTTGACTATCAGTTGTAGGATTATTGGGTTGCATCCATGCAACCAAACATCAATTGGACTACCCATGATACTTGCACAGTCAAGGAGGGCCAAAATTCATATTCTTTATGGATTGCATTCATCAGGGATTGCACAAGTAAGGCAGGTTGTCTGGAGGCAATAAATTGGCTAAGTATTGGTCAATTTTATGTATGACAGTGTGAGACAATTAGTTGAGTACAAGAGGGCTCTTGTGAGAAGATTTGTATGTAATTGTTTCATGATTCCATGCTGAATATACAATAGAATATACTGGGGTTTTGAGAAACAATATTTCCACAGGAAATTATCTGTGTTGTGCTTGATTTGATTCTTCTTTGCTTCATGTGATTGGCGATTGTGTTTTTAATTCCGCAAACAATTTGTAGAAGAAATTTAGTATTTAACTTTAGAACATATTATATCAGATTGAATCCATGATATACATGCTTGGTATAATTTGTACATGGTACCAGAGCACAAGAAATCACAATTGTGAAGGAGGAGTTGAGTTTGTGACTGGATATAATTCAAATTTGCAAAAATAATTTCTTGGTGCTACAACTAATTCAGGATCAAAATGGATTTCAATGGCTTGAGGTTGGAGTATGAACTCGAGGGCAGCTCAAAATATATTTCTTGGAAGGACAGGATGGAGGCAATACTTGAAGATAATGGCTTGAAAGAATTCATTGACAATGATTTTCCTAAACCCACTGTGACAGATGCTACAAATCCTGATGCATGTAAAAATAAAGTGGCAAAGGTGAGGAGGATAGTATTGGAGGGAGTAGGAGACCAAATTGTCTCAAGCATCCATGGGAAAGCCACACCATATGCAATGTGGAAGGCTTTGACAGATCTATTCCAGAGAAACATCGACCATAGGAAATTGGTGCTCAGAGATAAACTTAGGAAGATCAAGATGGAGAAGGGAAAAGCCATACCAAAATATCTAAAAAAGTTTTTCCAATGTGGGGATGAACTAGGGAGCGTTGGTATAACTATTTCTGATGATGATTTGGTGAGCTTAGCTCTCTTAGGACTTCCCAAGAGTTGGAAAATTTATCAATACTCTGTCAATGGAAGGGAAAAGCTGCCATATTGGGAACGACTATGGTAAAATTTGGTGTAGGAGGAGTTTAGATGGAACACCAGAGATGGATCTTCATCTAAGAATGAAGATGAAGAATATTGTGCTTTGGCTGCTAAGGCAACGGGAAAGGGGAAGAAATTCCATTCCAAATCCGACTCCAAAAATGGAAAGAAGTAGGACATGTCCAAGGTGAAGTATTTTCACTGTCACGAGCATGGGAATTTTTCTACTAACTGTCCACAAAATAAGAAGAACAAGAAGGTTGGAGGATATTCAATTGGTGAGGCTTTGGCCTCACATTTTGAGCTTGAATTCTCATTGATTTCATGCATGGTGTCAAGTGCAGTGGGATCTGTGTGGTATATCGCATTGCTAGTTATGGTGTTATAGAGGTATAACTACCCCATGAGATTCCAAGTCGAGATATGCTCTCCGATGAGGTTACAGGTCGAGATGTACTCCTTGATGATATGCTCTCCGATGATGATTGATGATGATATTACAGGTAGTAGCCCGCTGGAAAATATTCCAAATGATATCCTGATGGATGAAGGGTGGTAGCCTAAGCTCTCCTCTAGTGACAAATTCTTCTTCTTCTAGATCCAAGAATGTTCAACATACGAGCAGGAACAATTAAGAAATAAGCAAAAATAAGCATTAGAAGTACATTGATGATTTGTAATGGAAAAGGTTCACAACATGACGAATACATGAAAAAGATGATCAATGATGATACATGATGATGCATGAAGATAAAAAAAATGGCATATTGATCGATGAAAAAATATTGGCAGGTGGAATTCTCCCCAGTTGAGAGACAGTGTTAAAATTATGAAACTGAGGTAAAATTACACTATGGAAAACTCGGATGGCCACGATTATAATTGAATTAGATTCCTCTTCTTGAGAGGACCAAAATCGACCTATAGATCGCCCCAATTAGTTAAGAAAAATTTAAATTATGAATTAATTTATTTATTACAGTGAAATGGAATGGGTCGGCCTAACCACATATGGAGTTAGCCTTAACCCCAAGGGGACCTATGAAAAATATATAAATAGAGGAGACCTCAAGCTCATTCACACACTTGCTCAGGCGATCTTTTATTTTCATCCATTGTTCTGTTTCATCTATTTTTTCTTGGCTCGCATAGGTCCGTTGGAAGAAGTTCGCACAAGGTACAAAATCACAAGTGAGAGGCTCATTCTAAACTAGGGCTTCTGCGCCATAGTCATGGGAATTGAAATACAGGATTTAGGCCAGGGCCATGGGATGAGCTTGTCAAGGTAGATATTAAGTTGTTATAGTTGCAGAAAGACAATGTTAAGGTTGTGGCTAGGGCCTTAGGGTTAGATTAGGATTATCTGGGCCATAGCCGCGGGAAGGGTGTGTTATGCCCATGGGAAAGGACCCATAGCTGCAAGAAAAAAGAGATGTGGGAGCAGCTAGGGCCTGAAAGGTTTTTTTGGGCTGCACACTCCCTCATCCGCAGGCACAAAGTGCCCTGGTAGCGGTCATGGAAGCTACAACCGCAGACACAACATGTTGTGGTTGTGGCTAATGGTTTCTAGGAAGACATGAGCTTGATCCAGTCTCCAGTGCTTGCATAGATGTTTGCATTCAGCCTTGACAGTGTCCTTGATTCAGATCTAGGATTGGAATTTTTTTTTTTAGTGAGTTTTAGTGACCAATTGTTTTACATATGTGATTTCCTTGCTAGATTTGACATACATGGTACATGCATGTGTGTATTTGGTTCTCTTGCTGTCATTGGCATGGGTTTTTCTAGGTGTGATAATGATTTTCAACCTTGCCTTTCCATTTCTAGATAGCCATCGTGTGATGGGTTCTCTTTTACTTGGTTAAGCTGGATTTTCATGTGGTTTCGAAACTAAGTTAGGGGGTATTTGGAGAAGAACACAAGGCCTACGAATCCATGGACTAGAGAAGGTGGGATTGCGGTAAAGATGGATTTTGTGTACCTCGGTAGGCCTAGGAATTTTCAACCGATGAATGGAAGGATATACAGTAAATCCTAGAGGTGTGTACCCTCGATCAAGCCTATGAATCCTCAACCGATTAATGGAGGGTTTACTGTATATCCCGCCATTCACCAGTCGAGGATTCCTAGGAATCCTCAACTGGTGAATGGAGGGATATTCGGTAAATCCTGGAGGGTGGATTCTCTATTAGGCCTAGGAATCCTCGACTGGTGAATGGTGGGATATACAATAAAACCTAGAGACTAGGAGGCAGAAAGATTCCTCATGGTGTAGGTGGATAAATCCAGAGGCATCCATGCTTGTTTAGGGCCTAGTGATCTAGTGGGGATTCTATAAATACCATGAAAACCTAGATTGGTTTTGTTGTGAGTCCCACATTCATGCTTAGAATATGAAACAGGGGTGATTGGTTGAAAGAAATATTTGGTTAAGCCCAATCTATGGTCGGGTGGTTTGTGGAAGTCTTGGTTTGGTTAAATTTGTCATTTACTAATAAGAGCTCCTTCTTTTTGGTATTTAATGTGTAAATGTATGATTTATATGGATGTTACATCCTTGTTATTTATGTTGGTTATATGCTAGTTATGAGTATGTTTTATGATAGACTTGATGTATGTATCTCATCATGTTTTGATTAGAAAATGAATTTACAATGAATATATGTCCCAATAGATGATAATGCAGCTATTGTGATAAGGTGTCAACGTTTATTTAAAAATATTAGATAAGTGTGAGACCCCTCAGCTTAGATATATTTTTATGAACTATAGATTACATATTTGTGACATGTTTGAAAAAATTCCTGTCATGACTAGTAGGGGCCAAATGAATTACTTGTACTAGTGATTGCATTAGTATATTTGTTCCATTGTTATTATTCATTTCTGAAAGTTTCATGGAGTTCTGGGAAATGTCTTGAAACCTAGCCCTTAAAAAGTGGCTCAGAATATGGGGTCGTCGGCACATAACTGCCTGGAAAATTACACAGTCGTTGGCATGCCTTGTTGTGGGAGCGACTGGAAAGCCTTAGTCGCATGCATGGCTTGTCATGGGTGCGACTGAGGGTCTAGAACAGAAAAAATTCAAGTTGTCTCAGGGGTTGATCATCTAGAAGGGTTGGATGGCTCTTGAAGGTTATGTAGCATGCGTGGAAGGTTATATTGGTTTCGTCATGTCAATTACACTTCCTTACATTTACATGGGGAGTTGAATCATATCATAGTAGCCTCTCATCACATTTTTACCCCAACGAACTAGTTAACTTGGGTAAATGTGGGAGGAGGGTGTTACAATTACATAATATTTGTATTCAAAACATCTTGTCCTCCCAAATGCCTCTTTATTGGGAACTTGAATTGGATCAACAAGAACCACATAATCAACCATATGTGTATATGGATTGTACCTAATCAATATTTTCAAGTTATGGACATGTAAGTGACGTGGCTTTCTAATTTGATATTTAGGTTGTCCTTCATTTGAATTATAGAATTTGTTGACATTAAGTTGAAATGTTTTACCACCATTAATTAAATTATTCTTCGTCAACTGATCTCGAATGGAATTTTGTTTTTTTCTAATAATTCGATCCTCTAAATCTACACATGATTTTATGATTTACCTCCTTCATTTAGAGGTTTCACTCTAATCTTCATTGGTGCCCATGATTTTTACAGATTGACCAACTTTTGATTTCTTCTTTTTACCGGTTAACATATTTTCTTCTAGATAAAAAATCTCATCATCTTCAACTGGAAGAGAGACATCCATGGGATTTTTTTTTTTTTTTGGTATTTTATAGATTTTCTCCTTTTCAAAAGTAGTTCTAATCTCATTCTCACTAATGGAAACATATTTTTCAACTTTAGCTTCCACATCTTCAAAAGTAACATGTTTAGCTTTACTAGATTGATCCACTTTAGTGATTGTTTGGAAATCCCATGTATGTACTGTTGTAGTTTCATGAGATATTATTCTTTGATTCATTCTCCTTTCTTATTCTATCTCTGTGCGGAAAACGCGGATACATTCATAATATTTGGCTTTATATAATAAATACCCTCCAAAATAATTGAAAAAATCGCAGCGAAATCCTATCAAACAAAATATAATATTTCAATAGTAAGTAAGTAACAAAAATTATAATGATACTTATGATAATTCATAACACATAAATATAAATAAGCACACTTACAATTCTATTTGCAATGTTTACTGTGATTTCTTCACACAACTTTGTAGATTCGGATGTACTAAGGCCCATTCAAGCTATACAACTAAAATCCTAAAGTAAATGCATATCTAGATATTAACATGAATGTTCATTAAATTATTATAAAAAATAATAATTTATACAATTGAATAATTTTATATGAACATCCCCATATGAATTTTTTTTATAAAAATAGAAAATTAATTAATATTATATAAAAGTATTATTAATGATGTTGTGAAATCATAATTAACTGAGTTCATGGGTTGGTGAATGCACCACATGGCAAGGTAGTTGGAGCATTTAAATTTAGGATATCAATTCAATCTAATAATAAAGTATGGAATTTTAAAATAAATATAATGTCACACTTCGCAGTGTTGGTTGAGAGCCATACTTTGATCTTAGAACTTTGGAGTTTTAAAATCAATATGATATCAAACTCTTGGTTGAGAACCGTACTTTGATTTTATGCTTTCATTGATCAAACAAAATTTAGGAGACTAAAAGAAAGAAACAAATAAATACTATAAAAGTGAAAAATAATCGTTGTATTCAAGTTAAACACACAAGCTACGGAGAAAGAAGAAATTTCTAGGAGGATTTTCACTATGATGAAGAAGCCTTGTCCTATGCTTCATGTTTGAGCTATGGGTTCAAGGGTCAAGAGAGTGAGAGGATCTTTTGTTTGGGAGGGTGGTGAGCATTGAGGCAAGCAACGAGGTAAGCATTGAGAACATATTTGATTTGACATTTAATGTAAATATATTTAATTTATCGTCATTACTTTCTTTCCAAGTGTTTTATTTCATTTATATTCTTTATTCTAAATTAATTTTTTAAAATTTATAATATAATTGAATAACAATTCAATATGAAAGGTTTAATTGTAGCACCTAGAGTTTAATGGTTCAAAGAATTAATGTAGATCAAACTTGTGAATGAAATAAGCTAGCCATAACAAGAAAATTGTTTCATGCCATTAAACAAGTTTGGCACGGATTGTGATTCAGTAGTCAATGTAAACAAACTTGATTTACAGTCATGGATCCTTTATTATCCAATGTTTTATCCCATTTAGATTATTCATTATGAATTAATATTTTTTCAATTTATGCTTTATATTCAATAACAATTCAATATGAAAGATTTAAGTGTAACACCCATAGTTGTCGGTTGAATTAGTATAAAATTGTAATGAAGTTAGCTAATCATGGAAGGTGGTTGTTGTTCAAAGAATTAACAAAGAGAAAACTTGTGATTGAAATAAGAAGCGCAACCAACAGATTGTTTCATGTGATTAAATGACTTCACTGTTTTTTTTATTTGACACTTAGTGTAAACAAACTTAATTAATAGTTACAAATTTGTATTCCAATTAGATTCTTTAATCTAAATTAAATGTGTTTTCAGTTTATTCTTTGTAATTCAAAGAAATTCAACATGAAAAGTTTCATTGCAACACGTAGAGTCATATCTTGAATTAGTACAACCTTATAACGAGGTTAAATAATCATGTAAAGTTATTAGAATTAATATAGAGAAAAAATATTATTGAAATAAGCGAGCCATAGTAAACCACAAATTTTCCATGCCATTAGACAATTTCATTGTCTTTTCTACTTAATATAGTTGTATCTAAGCTATTAGCACTTCAATTTGTAGTTCCATTCTCTTTAATAAGAATCTATGTTAAAATTTAATCCATGAGATATGTTCATTGTGTTTAATTATTCCTCATAAGTTATTATCATGCTATATGAAATATGTATTTAAACTCAGAGAGAGGAAATTGAAGAGAACAAACAAAATAATAATTATAATTGAGAATTTTGTAACGGATTCTCAAAAATCAACTAGACATATCCATCCATTGAAAATATTATATCATAATATCAAGTTCTTGCTGAAAATCCTATCAAAGAATCTCATAATAGAATAACAATAAAAAGTATAAAAGATAGAAAATATACTATTAATGGGTAGGAAAAGCAAAATTATAGCTCTAAAACCTCCACTTAAAATCCCCACAATCCATCTAAAAGTAGACCATATCATAATAAATATTTACCTCTAGTTCCAAACATAGCGTGGACTTAGGAAGCTTGTTGAGTTTGTGTTTTAGTAAGAAATTATGATAGCGAGTGAAGGACTTGTGCAAGCCCTTTAAAAATAAAAATGTTGGGGATAAGAAGGGGAAAGTAAGATTACAAGGAAATTAAGTTGGTTTTATTTAATTGTATGGACCAAAAGACATCTTGATCATTTTTCTTGTAATATCATCAATGAAACTTTTTTATTAATATTAATCTCTTTATAATAAAAAAACTGAATGTTTTTTCTAAAGAAAAAATTCTAATTCCATTAGAGATTGGAAATTACATTATGAAAGTGCACACCAAAAATAGGCCTCTGGCCAGCCATATCAAAACATAAAACAAGAATGATATGTCCTTTTACATCCTAGAAATGATATAAATATCTGTCAACTATGATGCCTGAATAATTAAAAAACAATAAAATGTTAACCAAAGCCTCCTAGTTAACAATGGGACTAGAAACAAAGGAAAACATAATATACAAAAGTATTAATAAGAAGCACTTATATATCCAAAATCATGCCCTTTATAAAGGGTCGTTGATAGTATTCAATGACCTTACCATCTATTTGCTTTGTGACCTTCCAAATGCCCAAATTTTGTGAAGCACCTTCTTTAGATAGAGAGTTTGCAATGGTGTTTCTTTCCCTTTAAATATGATAACACAAGATACGGTCAAATGTTGTCTTTAAATGTAAAATTATTGTACGATTGGGACCAATGTGTGCATGGGACATCTCAATATCTCATTAAACCAATTAATAAAAATATTTGAATCACCAAATATCTGCAACATATGAACAACCTTCTCAATGGAAAATAGAAGGAGAAGATTTAGAGTCATAAGTTATGAGTAATTATTTGTGCCACGTCTCATCCCACTGTGAATCTTGAAAAAGTGATCATCCCAGAGATATAAAATCCCCCTCCCCCCCTCCAGATTCTCTGCCAACTTGAGAGGATCCATCAAAATAAGCCTATGGGTATGAGAGGTCAATAAGTTAGTTGTAATGTTTCAATAGTGGTGAATAAAAGAATCAACAAATATAAGAGAAAAAATTGTTATAAAATGTGTTGCAACCCTATCCAGAGTGTTTGATTTGTCTTGGAAAATTTTAGAGTTCCTTGAGATCCAAATGCACTAGTAAATAAGAGGTGGAAGACACCTATTCTTTTTTGGATTTTCTTGTGATCACCATAAATTCCAAATATCCCAATAAGATTCACCCTTCCAAACTAAAATTTTCTCAATGTTCTCCTCACAATGTTTCACACTCCCAAAGTGAAAGGACAAGATAAGAAAACACGGTCCATAGACTCTTCAGAAATTTTGGACTAAGTACACCACTATGGCCTAGCGATATTTATTTTTATTAAATTATCTTTAGTAGGTACTTCGTTTTCCAGTATGAATTACTGAAAAAAAGGGCCTTTATAGGACAAGGTAGCTTCCATAATTTGTTCCACCACCAGACTAAATCTCCAAGTCTTCTCTCATCTATGATAAAAACATAAACATATTTTGGAGTATACTCCCCTAAAGAGGAATGTGCCCAACATAAAGTGTCTTCTCTATCCTATAGATGAACATGAGATATGTTGAGAGAAGATATATAATTTTTCCCTTGTTCAATGTGATCGGGAGGAAAATTGAATTGGTATGCATCTATCGAACCCTATGCCCAAATAGAAGTCCTTTCATTATCATCCACTTGGTTCAGGGTAAACCTCTCATTTACTTGAAGAAATTCCAATAGCTCCAGCAGAAAATGAAATTTTTTACCATAGACCACCCATGGATATATAACAGTTCAAAACTTCTTTCCATTCCCCCCTCCCCTTTAATTTTTGAATTTCCTATACACATATTAAATCTAATTAATATACATTTATATTTGGTTTCCCTTATTTTTTATTTGTCTTGTGCATTGTCACTATTTTAACATAGTATCAAACCTAGCAAAAAATGCCCATTGAAGGTCTTTATTTTGATTTTCAATTGAGTTCGTTGTTAAATTCACAATGGGAATCTCAAATAAATAAAGGGAAATCAATAATTGGCTAGATTTTAGAAACATAAAAATACATTGAAAAAAAATGAAGGTGTAGTTTAAGAAAGGAGAAGATAAATTTCTGGTGTAACCTAAACAAAATGTTTAGCCTAATAATGTCTGTGAAATCAGTAATAGAGACTAAATTCATAAGAAAATTAGGCATGAATATTACCCACAATATTTTTGTAGTTTTGGTTTGTAAAAGGAACAAAAAACAGTGTCAAAGAATATATAAAAATAAGTTATAGAAGACAAGGAAATTGCTAACCCAATAGAGAAGAATGTTGTTTATGGTAACAAACCTATATGAAGAGAGGCAACCCAACCTTGAGGAAAAAATCATAGTACATTTTCTAAATTAGAGTAAATGGTTTCTACTAGACTGAATTATATTGAAATATTAAGGAAAAGGTTTTGGTTAAGATCTAGAATGAGCAAGACAGTAAAAAGAAATTGAATCTACTTGGTGCTAGAGTAGATGTGGCTATTTTATCTGTTTTTTCCCTTTTTATTTTGTCATTTTCTATAGTCTCTTTAGATATCATCATGAAATATTAAAAAAGGAATGAAAACAATTTTTTAAATGGAAAAATATAGAGCACGTGGGACATAGAAATCAAGTAAAGAGACCATAATATTGTAGCTTAAATAAGACAGGTCAATGGGGCTAAAAATTATATCCAAAGAATAAAATTACAGAGTGGGAGTGTGAAAGGTGTCTCTTAGAAAAAAAAGGATAAAAAATCAAGTAGGTATATGTATAGAAATAAAGCTAAATATTGGAGTACATGGTAAGCTAATAGACACAAATATGAAAGAATCAATGTTGAGTGAAGAGGATGTCAAGGTTGACTAGTGTTGGATACCAAGTGTGTAGGAGGAGGTTAAGAAAGAGTATCTATTATATACTTGGGTAGGATTATATGTTGTACCTAGGGAGGTATTCAATGGGGCATGAATGTAATGTGATCATAATAATGAAATAGGATCACTATGTAATTAAAATGAAATAATATAATAATAAGGGTTGATTGGCATAAGAACCATAAGAATATCCATGAGAAAGTATAAATAGATATGAGTGCCATTGTATTGGATGTGTTGGATTACATTGTCTTCTAGCAAACATGACATGAAGTGACTCCTTCCATTAAGAATATTTTTTGGTGTTACCCTACCTTAAGGGTTCTTCCCTCTATATTATTGTTTTGTTCATGATGAATGTTTGGATATCTTTGGTGTTTAGGTTTTATCTTGAAATGTTTATGATGGGTCCTATATTATATATTTGGAATTTTACTATAAGTGGTATTAGAGCTCTTATTTAGACATGAAATGAGATAATTTTTGGGCACAAAGTGGGATAATTTTTTTCTTCTTTTTGTTTTTTGATGGAAAAAATAAGACTAAATCATTCAAGTCGATTTCTAAAAATTTCTATGTAGAATTTGGAGAATTCAATCTGAGAACTAAATTCCTCTTGGAAAACACCAATTTCAAAAAATAGAAAATAAAATAAAACGAAATCATCCAAAACGAAGTTCGGGAAGTGAACTTATTGACAATTTAATGATTGATAATTTTTAAGCCTTTTTCTAGTGATAGTCGTGAAATTTATAGATTGGATATCATTTTATAGACGACACAAGTTTCAGTCAAATTAGTGCTAGTAGATCCGAAGAATCATGCCATTTTATAGCTGGGGTTACAATATCCAATAAAATAAGTATAAAAAAATTTAAGGTCATTTTACATTTTTGACCTCAAACAGTAACTACACAAAGGAGCTCCATTGAAAAGTGACCTAGATCTTCAAATCCCTAGGTTTTTTTGTTTTTCAAGAAAAACTGATTTTCATAGAATTGAAGAGTTTATCCATTGCATAATACTATATTTTTCATATATTGGGGATCTGAATTAGTTATTATCTAGATATTGACACTGGACATGAGGTGTAACCCCCCCCTCCCTCTCCCATATTCACCCAATTTCACATGCCTTCCAGGGTAAACATGAGAATGGGAGCTAATATGACATGACTCGACTTCCTAGATCGAATTAAGGAAGTGGGGCTGACCAATTGACCACATACTAACATCTTGTAGGGGCTACAGGTCACTCACGTGTTGAAAAAACATCCCAGGTGGCCAAACCTTGAGTTGGGCCCATTTTTCTTTGCCCTGGGCCCACAACCAAACCCACAACAATGCATGCATGTAGTTATAGGCATCCAACATCATGCAAAACACTACTTCCATGTAGTTATAACCCAATTTATCCAATTTTGAGCAAGCAGTCCTGGGAAATGTGCCACCTTTTCAGGGCTGCCTACAAACCACTGCCGAGAATTTCTTGAGACTTTTGAGAATCATATTTAACATGGAAATGAAGCTAAATATTCAATCTCAACTAAAGGAGTAACTAGAACAACCTAGGAATTTCGTCAAACACATGGCAAACATGTAAGCTACATGTCATGAATGCATATATGATCATAAAAGTCTGAGATTCATTTGAGAATCACCGAGAAGGCCCTATGCCCTCTCCACATAGTTGCAACAACACTTATTAGTCCATTCATTTATCAACCAATAAATAGCTAAACAATTCATGACAAGAGCCATAGAAGATACACATCATATTAACAACATATAACCATAAAATAACCACCATATAAACCATGACAACTCAGCCATAATATCTCCAACATAATCCTTAAAAATATACATGAATCACAATAAAAATAGATCTTATTAATATATGAAATTTCCAACCAAATCAGGGGCTTCTACGTACCACCTGACCATAGATTAGGCTGAACCGAATATTTCTTTCAGCTAATCATCCCCATGCCATATTCCAAGCGTGAATGTGGGATCTCATGGAATCAACCAAACTGGGGCTTCCAGAGGCCAAACCACCTTAACCCTCAACTAATGATTCCACCTCATGACCGGACATCACTAAAATCAACCAGATTGGTCTCTACCCAAGCTGTCCAAGGGTCCAGAGCATTTGTTCCAACCACAGCTCCAGTAACTAATAACTCAACCCACAACCTTCTAAGGCTCTAGAGCATTTTCCCACCCGAGCTCCAAGGACTAGTAACTCAACCCACCAAGGGCTCCAGAGTGTTTGTACCAACCTAGGCTCCAGGACTAGTAACTCAACCCAAGTTATTCTAGGGCTTCCAGAGCGTTTGTTCCAACCAATGGCTTTAGGAACTAGTAAATCAACCCAAAACCATAAGGAACTTGAGCACCAACTAGAAAATAATAAGTGGAAAAAACCTACAACACCATGGCTATCCATGAAATGTCAAAGCAAGGCTAAAACCATTGTCCATCTAGGAAATCATCCATGCCAATGATAGAACATAACCAAATAATAACATGCATATACCATGCATCCATAAATCAACAAAGAAATCACACATGCAACCTATTACCTACAAAGTAATTCATTTGTAGCTGCTAATACACCTTTTCCCTTGCACTCTTCTGATTTCCTTTTCCTTCTTTCCCCAAATGCATGCATGCCAAAGTGCTCCAAGAATACTCCAAGAAACTCTAAGTGTGTAAGAGTATGAGAGAATAGAATTGATATCCAACACAAGATTGAAAATGATTGAGGCCTCTATTTTCTTCATTTTCCTTCATTTTTCCTTCGATTTACCTCCCATGCAAATATGTGACATTTCACCTTCCTTTTCTCCTATTTCCTTTATTTCGTAAATAAAATGTCAATTATTTCCAATTTTCCTTTGCCAATGCCTTTGTAAATTTCCATAGCTATTAATTAATCACAAGTGATCCCCATCACTATGCTTTTTCACAACATTCAGCTTTGAATACATGTCTGATGGCGTTGGTCTCATTTTTTACTTACATAGGAAATCAACTAAGGGTTGTTACAAACCCGTCCCCCTTGAGGGAACACCGTCCTTGGTGTTCAATGGCACTTATAAACCAAAAAAACACATACTTCCCATGGATATTTGTAACACAACTTGATGCAAAATTTACATCATATCACATTGTTGAGACCATGACCATCATAACATGAACACCATACCGCTTATTGGATATTTATAACACAATTCGATGTGATATTTACAACATGCATATGCATTTATAAACATAAACAAAACACAACATCAAAACATATGTCAAAGCAAATATTCTCAACCAATGAATAGAGAAGGATACATAACCCACATATGATCAACTATATCCCATGTAGCTTCAATGGGTCTAAATTGCTTCCACTGCACTTTAACTTGCTCAATTGCATGATTCCGGAGGATGAGCATCTTTCGCTACAAGATGCATTGAGGTTCTGACTGGAATTCTCCTTCTAGTTCCACTTGCAATACAGACTAGTCAATCACATGATCATCATCTTTCACATAATTCTTAAGCAATGGCACATGGAAAACATCATGGAATTTCATTTTTGGAGGCAGTTCAATTCTATAGGCCACTGGTCCAATCCTCTCAAGGATCTTGAAAGGAACACAATACCAATGTGCCAACTTGGGACATGATCCAATCCTCAAAGAGATCCTCTTTGTCTTGATGTGCAATTAATCATGCTCCCCAACCTAAAAATACTTAAATACCCTATGCTAATATGGATAAATATTCTTCTTGTCATGTGCTTCCTTTAGGTTCTTATTGATAACCTCAATTTCCCATTCCATATGTGCCAACATGTCTGGTCTAATCAATACCTTGTTCACTATATTAATCCAACTGATGGGAGTATTACAACTCCACCCATAAAGTGCCTCAAACATACTCATATTCGAAGATACGTGATACCCATTGTTATACACAAACTACACTAGTGGAATATACTCTTCCAAATTACATTGCTGATGCATAACATACATTCTCAACATGTCCTAAAAAACCCTTTTGAACCTCTCTATATGTCCATCTGTCTGTGGATGATAAGATGCACTGAAGGCAAAATTTGTACCCAATCCTACAAACAACTCTTTCCAAAACCTAGAAGTGAACTTGGCATCTCTGTTTGAAATCATATTCCTAGGAATATCATTTAACCTCACTAACTCTCCGATGATAACCTAAGCTACCTCACTAGTTAAGTTCATAGACTTAGCTGCGATGAAATGAGCTACCTTGGTCAACCTGTCAACCATAACCATAATAGAATAATGCTTCTTCGATGTCCTCTTCAAACCTATAATGAAGTCCATGGAAACGACCTCCCATTTTCATTCTGGAATCAGAATCGACTGCAATAAACCACCTAGATGCTTACACTCTGCTTTTACCTGTTGACAATCCAAACATCTTGCAACAAACTTGCAACCTCTTTCTTCAAGTTTGGCCAACGATAGAACTTCTTAACCATTGAAAATGTCTTCTCCTATCCAAGGTGACCTGAATACAACTTCACATGAAATTCCTTCAAGATAAGATTCTTGAGCTCTTTTTTGTCCAACACATATATCCTTTCCCTAAATCTGACCAAACCATATGTCATGATATTTTTAGCACTTCCCCCTGCTTCCCAAGGCCGAGAATGGAGCTAAAGGAATGTAACCACAAACCAACCTTTAGGTCAGGTAGCTAGCCCTACCAAGACTAGAGAGGGCTCTCTCAATGTCACTTTTCAATCAAAGGTATGACTCAATATAATTTTTTATGCTAGTTATGAGGCTCAATAAATTAGGGTTTTTGTTTGTTTGAAGTTTTGCTGGATAAGAATGACAATTAGGAAACTAGGTCTAGGGTTTTGGTATGAATTCAAAGGTTTAGTTGCAAAGGTAAGGGTGAGGCCAGGTAGGTAAGCTAAGAAGCATGCTTAATTTTTCATTTTTTATAGAGTGAACTGAGAGGGAATCATAATGATAATTAAATTTAATTCATTCATCAGAAGAGCAAAGATAATTTCATGTAAGTCTTATAAAAAGAAGAGCATGGAAAGCATGATTTATGTTTATAAATTGATAAGACTTAACATAAAGAAGCATATATGTGAAAGATGGATAACATAACATTAATAATTATAAGTTTATATAGAAAAAAAAATGCTCAAAGGCATACCACTAGAGTCTCAACACTATGTCTGCAAGATTGTCTTTGATTTCATTAAAAAAAGCTTGTACAATAGCTCCACTGCAAATAACAACTATCCAACCCCTAAAATGACTTGAGGTGGACTAATTATAGAAAATAGAGCTCATAAAACCTCATAGGGTTGAAATAATATCCAAAAAGAATCATAATTACATCATATGATTCACATCATAGAATCTAGGGAAGTTAGAAACTAATCCCTGAAATTTAGCTAAAGACTAGGAGTGTGTGTATTCTTCATTAAATTTCATGTTTCCTCATCATAAGAGGCCAAAAAAAACTAAAACACATCAAATGACACCTCATGGGACAACTAACATCAAATTCTGAAGTTTTCCTGGCATGATAGCTGTCTAAAAGGAATCTAATGGAAAAACGTAGCGCCTTTAGCAGAAGCGTCATGCCTGTCTCACAGAAACGTCGCTCCTATTTAAGGGTGATTTTGACCCACTTAAAAGAATCCAAATGAAATTATGAAAGTTTGATTGAGTATCCCTATGTGTCTACTTTCCAATGCACCTTGAAATTTGAGAAAAAACCCACAGGAAGACCTTCAAAAGATGTTTTCCCAACCTCACTCCAAAAGCGCCGTGTCTGGTCAAAAACACTGGCAGAAGCATGGAAAAGAGAGTTTTTTGGCCTTTTCTCCACAACCAAGGAGTGTCATGAAAAACCAAGACCTGATATGAAATTTTCAGGTGAAATTGCATATAACCATGTAAGCCATTCTTCATTTGGATGCCTTGAGTGAAAGTGTCGCGTTGCTGCGCGATGCTTCTGTGATAACCCAATTTTCTAGATTTTCCAAAAAATCTCTGCAGAAATAAAGATAAAAGATGGATCAATATCTCTCACACCATAACGTTTTTTGAAAAATAGAGAGAGTTTTTCGTTCTTTGGCATGTTATGATCAAAATCCTCCTCTATTTTTCCAAACTACTTTACCATTTGTGTAGAATCCAAGTTTGAAGTTGATCACTAAAAATTTAAAGAAGCGTCACGCTACTTTAGCAAAAGCATCGTGCCACTTTGATAAGGAGTTTGGAGGCCTTACCAAAGTATTTTGGGTCCTTTTATCACTCAAAAATTTCCAAAGAGTTGTTATGTGCGTTAAAAATAAATATCAGAGGTAACTATCATCCACTTTTGGATATTAGGATCTAGACTTCCTAATGCTTAGAGAGGGCTCTCTCTTAATGATTTAACTTTGTTTGTTTTAATAGATTTTAGGCTAGTTATGTATGCTTGATTTGGATTTATTTTGATTTGTTGGTGGAATTATTGATTTAGATGGATAGGTGCCTTTCTATTTTCCATTGGGCTATGGAGTCAATATATCAAGAAAACAAAACATACTCAAGTTATAAAGGAAGTGTTACAGGGCAGGATAGTTGAGCGAAATCAGATCTTAAAGGCTGAATGGTGAAGTGATTTTCAATCGGGATCAAGGAGAAGTTAAGGATTCCTTAAAATAGCTAATGAAGGAAGGTGGAAGAGGTCAATTAGGATCAAAGAGCAATGACGGATTCTCTAAACCAAATATCAGAAGAAAACACATAAATCTATAACAGTTCAAAACATAGTGTATTTAAACAAATTCTGCAATAAAATTCCTGTTATAACATTAATATTTAGAACACATTAAATTTTATGAAATACTTAAGAAAAGAATATGAAAAATTGAAATATACTTCACTGAAATAGCTCAACACATGAATCCTGTAAAGAAATGCCTTTATTACTTGTCCTGTCTGTCAATTGGAAATGGTACAATAACCCTTAGGTAGTAGATCAATCAGCTATATAAATATTCAGAAATCCACCATCAATACTTCGAAATAATGAAGTATTTAAACAAAAATTTCTACAAAATATCCTATCAACCGACTAGGATTTCTTTAAGGAAAATAAAATATCTTCATGCAATAAGATAATGACACCTATTAACTGATTGAGATGTGTCCCTATTTTATTTGATTGTTGTTTACTTGTTTGTTTCTTTCAATTGTCTTTGCTTTCAAGTTGTCTTTCTTTCACGCTGTTTTTCTTTCATTTATTTTTCTTTCATCTGCCTTCTTCTTGGTTTTGAGGTCATAAGCTGAAATCAATCTACTCTGATCACTAGGAGTTTGCTGCCAATACTCTGCATATGTTACAGCCTTTAATGCTTCATTTCAGATTTTAATCTCTTTGTATTTTTCCATGATATCCTTCTCTTTTTCAACTAATTTGCTAGATGATGAAACCTCTGAACTGTGTTGCTTTTGAATAATTTGTACACTGGAAGTTGATGAATGATGTGTTTCTTCTGAAACTATTGGAGGTGCATCATCTCTGACAACAATATATGTTTCAATAGTTTCAACTGTTTCAACTGTCTCTATCACTGGATTCAGTTTTGTTTTCTTCCTATACATAAGTTTGAATTTAGTATCAGGGGTAGTTTTAGTAGAATAAGAGCCTTCCTCTCATTCCCTTTTTAAATTTATGTCCTATGGGGCTAGAGTAAGCATGATGGAACTAGTATCAACTCGATTTTCCACCTTCTGTAAAGTATTTTCCGACCACTCTGACTAGTTGGAATACTTTTCAATGTCAGGCTTTGACTCATGAATGAATGTGGTGAGTTTGAACTTAACTCTCAATTTGCTTATGACACCCAAGGGGTCATAAGACCATTTGAATCTAAAACTTGTGGTTGAAGAGGGTTTACAGATATAATGCTCTAGGAAGCCATTAATTTGTTCAATTATTAATTTATGTGTTTAATTAATGGTTTCAGGTGCTTAGAGTTACCTGGAATTTGAAAATTTTTTATTTGTAGAAGGTTTAGGCAGCAGGAGGGGCTTTCTTGGTCTGCAATGGCTCTTTTGGTATCTTTTCGCAAATAAACAAAAATAGTGAAATAATGGTAAAGGGTTGGGATTTATTGCTTTAAAATTTGGTTTATTGCAATGGCACGGGGGTGGATTATTTCAAACAATGGTGCTTTCATTGCAAGGTGTGGAGATGGATTAGTGGATTATTGCACCGCGAAAAGAGGTTTTGTGGTTTTAATATGGGGGGGTGCGATAAACTGTGGGATTTCCGCGTGGCAAGGGGGTGGGGGTATTAAATTATGGGCATTGAGCGGTGCGAAAGGGATAGAGAGTCATTGGATTTGGGTGGCACCAATAGGACGGTTGACGGGTGGTAGGACAAGTTAGGGATTATGAGAGGTGGGGTAGGGTATGATATGCGAAGTTTTTAAAAAAGATAGCGAGGGTTAAATGAAAGTGGGGGTTTAAATAAAATGGGACCCAGGGATTATATAAAGCGGAAAGGTTTTAATATAAAGATGAGTCCGGGATTCATATAGTGGATGGTTGAGAAATATATTAAGCGGGGGTTAATATGAATGGGCATTAAATGCATATATTAGATGGTAGGTTAAAAATGATATCGGGGAGGGGTTAAATGAAGTGGGGCCTGATATATATTAAACGCTTAAAATTATGCAAAAGTGGGTTTTGCATGTTTTATTTTAAAAAGGTGGGGTTAGTAAAGGGGAAGGGGATTTTTAATAATGGAAATGAGTTTTTAACAATGGGAAGGGAATTTTAAATGGAAAAGGGGTTTTTTACAAGGGAAAATGATTTCCAAGAGAGGAAATAGGGATATTAGCAAGGGGAATGTGTTTAGAAAGATATTAATGATAAGAGATAAACCAAATGACGCTTTCCATAAATTGTGAAAGTATTCTACCTACCCTTTATTTAACATAACATTTTTTATTTCCTTTATTGGGCGCATTTGAGCTTGTTGACCCTTTTATTTTCTTTTGATAATAAAACTAACTTATTTCCAACCTTAAATCCTCCAATGGCTCATATTAAACTTATGAACTCATTTTATTTTCTACCTAACTAATGATCTACTAAGATTAAATGGTTTGGTTAGATCTGTATTCACTAACTATCATGACATGAAATTTAAAGGCATGAATAAATCAAGATTAAACTGTATGATCATCATGAATTGCGGCATTTTTGACAAGCTGCACACAATTTTATTTGCAAAAGTAAAGTAAACTAAGAGTAGTGGCATTTGAATGTGCAACACTTTCACGATTTATTTTGTTTCTTTTTATGGGGTTCATACTTTATATCCTTTTTTGATGTTTCTTTTATTTTGGTCCTTTGATTATTCTTTTATGACATACCCTCTTTTCCTTTTTTAATATGGGAAAACATTTGCAGAAAAGCAAAGGTATGTACAATATTACAGTGACTAATCATAGTCAATTCAAAATTATGATCCCTATTATTATAGGACCCTAACAGTGGCTCCGCTTGGGGATGACATCTCCTGGTGAGATGTCAAGAAATTTCTGATCAGTGGCCTTGGAACTGATTTCTGTGATCTCCTTTATTCAAACATATGATATTATACCTTTTAAATCTTAGAGCCTTCTCTTCAGGCTTCAACTTTGCAAGATAAACATCCAATCCAATCTAAACTTTGCTATGATATTTACAATTAGTAAAGTAAAAAAAATGAACTACTGGTTAATTTGGTGAAAAACAGTGCTTCAACATTCTACCATTGACTTGTCAACCTAGTAGATCTATTCCATCTAACTCTTTAAATAAAGATACATTGTTACCTCTGTAACCATAAATGATGTATGGGCCCTTCCTGTAGTATCCCAAAATGGGGAAGCAACAATATATGAACACAAAACTTGAAATAGAAGTGTAAATTAGCTCATGAACATTGGAAAACAATATGGAGACATAAAATCATGTATTAGATCAGAAAATCAATACAAAATAGTGAGGCATGAATCATATACAATGCAGGAATAGGCCTCCATAACCAATCACTCCAAAAAAAGAGCTGCTGCCATAATAAAGAAATGTCGGAAGACTGATACAGCGCAATTATAAGCACAGTGATACAAAAAAGGAATGTAAAAAATATGTAGGGATGTTATATGCCTCAAAATATATGCCCAATATAGATCTAGGCTTAATACAAACTCCTACAAGGAACCCGAAAAGGGTGTTCAGAAATATACCCTATACAAGATGGGATCTAAAGCCCAATGGCTGAAGATTCACTGCAAACTGAAGAAAATGAGTGTAGAAGGCTGAAATATAATATATCTGATGTATATCCCCTCAAATATCTCCTCCCATGAAAGGCTTAACCCTTAAATCACAACAAAACACTCCAAAGGAGCCACAAGATCCCTCACTGAAACTGCCCTCCAAAATAATGCAATCCCTAGATGGAACATCGCTGTAAATGATGGGAAATATATGGCTTGATGCCAAAGATCTTAAATATGCCCAATATATCTCCAAACTGATCTCCCAAGAGAAGGAAACCTTCCTCCTATGAGAAAATAGCTCAGAAACTGGGTTTCTAACCCTCCACTGCTACATCTTACATCACAACAAAATAACCTGCAGAAACTACGCTGATGAAGAAAGCTGTAGCTTGGTCTAAAAAATTTATGTGGAAAAGAATACAATACTCTTCCAAGAGGCCTCTCAAGGAAAGAGGTGGGATTCCTGCTTGGGAACACCCGATGCTAAACAACACAACAACCTTGCTAAACAGCAAAGGAATGTAAAGTCTAAGCAGACCAATATCAAAATAATAATCTCAAACATGAGCTCATATGACTGCCATCCTCTTCCTTAAATAGAATATGAACTTACTTGCCCTTGGTCCCACTCAATTAGGTCATTTACTTTATGAGATCCATCTCCCTCAAAAACTGCGTTATTCTTTATTTAATCTCCACTCCTCCATGACAACGCTATTGACTTGGTCAAAGTTGACTGAATCAACATGATCCAACCCCTGTTCACAATTGGAGGTGCTTTATTTAGCTACTAAAATGGTCTCCTTTCACACTTTAGGTGTTTTTATTACTGCTTACGAGACTTATGGGCCTTCCTACCCATATATTCACCTACTTAATGATAAAAGAAACTAGAATATTCCATTTAGCTGAAGGCTAAATTTTTGGAATATTACAGTCCTCCCCTCAAAAATGTTGCTTGTCCTCAAGCAACTGTATAAGGAGAGAAAAATTCCTCCCCTCCTCCTCTTGTGGCCTCCTCATAAATAGTCTCCACCACTGCTCAAAATAATTTGCAATAAATCTGCCCTCCAATGTTTCCTTCCAAGTATGCAAAACCAAATGGCTAACATTATGAAAAGGTTGAAGGTGTAAGTGGACACCTTCTTGCTGTCCAATGGCCTCCTCAAGGTAGGAGTTATGACAAGCATAGGGGATCTCATTCCCAATGAGAAACTCCCAAACCCATGCTATCATCCAAATGAAATGAGCCACTCTAGGTAGCTCATCAAAATAATCCTCAACCCCCGGTTCATGAAATGTATTGGGGCTGTATGGCGAGATTAAATTCTTCCTCCAAAGTTGTTTCTCTCTCCATTATGGTATGTGTGGGGCTGCTACTGATCTTTGGCTGAAATTTCATAGCCTCCAAGAATTGCCCCAGCTACCCCACCAAACAAATCAACCATGAAGTGCCTCCTCCAAAAACTCAAGTTCTCCAAATGGCTTCTCCCACATGAAGAAAAGAGATGTAGTATGGCAATCATGGTTTGCCCATTGTTTCTTCTGAAACATGAAACATGTAAATTAGGGAGAATCATACCCCCAATGGGCACCTCCAACTCTTGTGCCACTCTCCAAACAAAGCTTCCCATAAACATGAGAACATCTCCAACATATGGAAGCAAAAACCAATGAAAACAAGTTGCCATATTACAACCGGAAAGTGGATCATAGTTCCACACATGGAACCAGCGTAGTGCATCCCTTGCCTACCTCAAATAAAAGAACAAAAATTTCTTTCCCAGCCACTTGTTTGCTGCCACAATCATCCTATAAGATAGGATCATGAAGGTAAAATGTGGTGTCAATGATGCACACCAAGAATCATGTGGCTTCCCCCATAAACCACCAAAAGGATAGCCAATCTCAATGCTACATTTGGCCTCAAGTACATCATAATATAATGTATAAGAAGGAATGACCCTCCTTAATACAACATGTTGTTCATATAAAGTAAAGAAGTGTAAATGAAAATGTGTACCTTCTCTACCATGTACTTTGGTCTTTGAGTTGAAATGGCTCAACTGGAAATTCTCCCTCGCCCCCAATGAGTAGGGAAATGGATATGACATACTCTCTATCACCATCCGGGCTATGCATCTCTCTATATGCTGAAATATATCATTCTGGATGCCCTCCCAAGTGAACTCCTCCATCAAAGAATGAAATGCATCAAAGTGCATGGAAAGAAAGTCTACGTGCTGCATGTAGTAGCTTCCTCTTGAGCTCAGAATATCTAGTCAAGAAGACTCTGCCACAAGAATAGTTGACCTCTCCAACTACCATGTGTCTATCATCTCCCTCTGGGTCATCAAGAATCATGAAAGCACCAAGATCCTTGGAGTACTCTACCAAGAGTTGAGACCTCCAATATCACTACTACATTTGGTGGAAATTCTGACACTTGGTTCCGACGCTTTTGACCAAATGTCAGAAATTTCCCCAAATTTTTTCCATCCCGCTCAAAACCATCGCTATACCAACGTTTATAGAAAAGTGTCACAATACCGACACTTAGAAAAAGTGTCGCAATTGCGACGTTTTGAGGAAGATGTCGCAATTGCGACACTATGGCCCAAAGCGTCGCTATTGCGACCACTGCCTCCAAACGTCGCAAGTGCGACACAATGTCTAAGTGTCGCAATTACGACGTTTGGAGGCACCCGTCGCAATAGAGATGCTTTTTCCACCATCGGTATAACGACACTTATATGTGCGCTACATAAAAATATGAAACTTATATGCGCGCTACACAAAAATGATTTTATTGTTTCGTATCCGTCGCAATAGCTATATAAACGTCTGATATCACGTGCGCATTCGCCCTCCGCTCTTGCAGAATAGCATTCGCCCTCAGCATTCACCCTTATCATTCACCCTCAGCTCTTGCAGAAAATAATTTTCCCTCAGCATTCGCCCTTAGCGTTCGCCTTCAGCTCTTGCAGAACAACATTCGCCCTCAGCTCTTGCAAAATGGTAAGTTCTTACTGCAGGCCCTTACTCCTATAGTAGGGTTGACTCCATTTGGGTTTTTTTGGTCAATTCCATTGGATTGTGTTAGGCTGTAGGGTTCTCTCTAGATGTCAAGAATCAAGATTCAATACCCTCTATTATCTTCATCACCCAATACAAGATTTAAATTTTCCCAAAGAAACGCTTATTAATTTGGCAGCCATTATTTCTCCCTGCTTTAAAAACCCTACATTTAAATGAAAACAAGCATTGCATTTCAACTACAAAAATCTATTAGTGTTAAAATGTACATGTGTGCTACATTAACGTCTGATATCATGCACGCATTCGCCCTCCGCTCTTGCAGAACAACATTCGCCCTCCGCTCTTGCAGAATAGCATTCGCCCTCAGTATTCGCCCTCAGCTCTTGTAGAACAGCATTCGCCCTCAGCATTCGCCCTGAGCTCTTGCAGAACAACATTCGCCCTGAGCTCTTGCAAAACAACATTCGCCCTGAATTCGCCCTTAGCTCTTGCAGAACAACATTCACCCTGCATTCGCCCTCAGCTCTTTTAGAACAACATTCTCCCTCAGCTCTTGCAAAATGGTAAGTTCTTGCTGCATGCCCTTCCTCCTATAGTAGGGTTTACTCTATTTGGGTTTTTTTGGTCAATTCCATTGGATTGTGTTAGGCTGTAGGGTTCTCTCTATATTTCAAGAATCAAGATTCAATACCCTCTATTATCTTCATCACCCAACACAATATTTAATTTTTTCCAAAAGAAACGCTTATTAATTTGGCAGCCGTTATTTCTCCCTGCTTTAAAAACCCTACATTTAAATGAAAACAAGCATTGAATTTCAACTACAAAAATATATTAGTGTTCAAATGTACATGTACTGTGCATCACTTGTGTAGGGTATTCCTTTTCCACTTTCACATTATCCAAGAATGTGTGCAGTATAGTTCATATTTTTTGTGATTTAGCTTATCTTGAAAAAGGAAAGGTAAATTATTTCCCATGGAAAAATAAGGTTTTCCCTTTTTACTACTGGAAATGGTACAACAAAGTTCCATTTCTACCTGAAACTCCTATGAAACAGGAACCAAATAAAGGCCATGTCCTCAATGGACATCATTTGGCTTTGAAAATGGATATTGCACCGTGTTGTTTCTTATATTACATCACGATAGTTTCTTAGGTCATTTCTTGTTTCTTGAGATGAAAAACAACCAAAGAAATTGTGAAGATCCTTTCAAGAAATAAATGACCATTTCTCAATCATATCTCAACTATTTTTTATTTTATTCAATGGTTGCTTACTTTGAGTGAAATTTGACACTTTTATAAGGAATATAACATAAAAACACAAAATGGGAAGGAATTGATGAGGTAGATGACCTTTAGTTGTTGTCAATTAAGAATTGATAATACACGATGCATGTTTTGTACTACAAAATAGATTCCTTCCTGGAGTTAGGAAACATAGTATTGAATCAAAGTTGTAGTTTCTAAATTCTTGTATTGGCTCATCAATCTTGAAATTCAGACATTGCATGTCTTCATTGCTTCATGTTTGAATAATTTGCATCATATCGTACAATAGGAAATTAGGAATTATGATTATTATTACTTTATGGATCTGTTAAGTTATTTTTAAGTTTGCATGGTTTAGTGTGAAATTATTCTAGTGTGCCCCTAGGCCCAGGTGAAGGAATGCCAAGGACTGAGAACCCTAGTTTTTAAATGGTATTGTTTCTTATACCCAAAAACCCCTCAACATCAATTCTTATTAGTTCTTAATAATAGTGTTGTAAACAATTTGAGAATTGATATAGCAAAATATCGTACTTCTCAAGATAAAGTCCTAAAGCTAAAGTGTGATACCATGTGTAATTCAATAGCCCCATTGTCACCTCACCAACCTCTTTTAACTTCGGGCTAGCTCTCCTCCAACTCAAGGGGGGTTCTCCCTAGTAGATGTTAGGGATCTAATGGCCCAACCAAACCAAGTCAAGAGTCCCCTAACTCTCTATGTTTACTACTATCAATAAAAATATTGAACAATAGGGTCAGACATGCATCCTGAAGATAAAATTGCCAGGGTATTTTTGGGTAATTTCAAAGGGAAAGTCCCCAAACACATATAATCAAGGAATTATAACGTGATTTCAAACATTAAATATCAACAAAATTGTTTAAAGGATATTGAAAGGAAAAGGTGATGGAAGATAGAAAGTGCCTTACTTAAATGCTCTAAGGATTTTTCAATAGTTGCTCCAAAAGCTTCACTTCAAGGCCCTTCAAGATCGTCTCCAACAATGCTATACCATCAGCTTCAACAATGTTGCTCCAAAAATGTCCTAGGGTATTCACAACAAGTTTACTAGAAGTTTCTCCAACAATATATTCAATAAGGTCTTCATTTTCAACTCGTCTCTTGTTTGGGTGCCTTAATGTGCAATGACATGTTTCCAGGACTGAATTCAATGCAAGGCATATTTGAAACTCTAACTCTATCGTCCGGTGTCTTATTAGAAATTATTTTAGTTTTCATTTTGTGTTTTCAAGTTAGATATTGTTTTCAAGTTTTTACATTTATAATTTTATTGCAATGTGGCAGACTGATCAGGGCAGTACAGGAACAACCCCGATATGGGATGATCGCGGAAAGAGGCCAGCGGAAGAACATGTAAAGTGCCAGCATTGCTCTATCTTCAGGTATTTTAGTTATTTACATAATTGAAATAATATTAATTTTTTTCAAATATGCAGACACCTAGCCATGGTACGCCTGATGATTCCCTCCTTGAGGAAGAGCTTTCTTCATCCCTATCTCTTGTGTTCTTGTTGCGAAAAAAGGCATGAGATGCAAGGTCAGAATTTAATACTTTGATAGATGCACCTGAAACACCTGAAACAAAATACAGGATAAAAAAACTTATGAGCTAGCTAGAAACATATCAGGTAATGATAAAAAGTCAAAAGGATATTTTTTTTGTTCTGCATGAGATGAATTGTGATAGTTTGATTTTTTAATTTTACATTGACTAAACTAACAAAAAATTCTTTTGTATGTAGTGTTTTCTGGCACTTGCTGAACCCGATGTTGGTGGTAGTGGGACACAAGGGCAAGAGATTGCCTAGAAACCCTCTCGTACACCTTCTACTCCTTTAGGTTCCAGCCAAGAAACACACCCTGCCCAAGCAGACACCCAGCCAACCGCTAAATGTGTTGGCAATGATGAGGATGAGATGGCTAACTACATTATTGCATTTCCTGAAGCTACACATGTCAACTCCACAGGGACCATTAATGGCACGTTGTTAGTGAACGATAAAGGTGTCCCTATAAAGCACGTAAAACTCCCAGGTAAATTTTAATATTTTAACTATTTCATGTACTTTATCTAAAACATATTTATCATGATTTTTATTTTTAAATTAATGATAATGTTAGTGATGACTATATCTATAGCTGAGTTTTCTAGAAACTGGTTTCCTTATGTCAATATGTCATCCAGAAAACCCTCCCAAAACTTTTTTTGCCCTTCTACCTATTCAATCCACCCCTGGCGAAATCAAAACCTCATGGTCACAATCCTATCTAGCTTCAGCCTTATTGGTCTTCCCATCAGCTTTAAAAGGAAAATCCACATCTGTTTCAAAAGTCTCCCCTATGTTAGGAAGTGGCGCTCTAAGACATTTCACCTTTGGCAATCATTAAAAGGCCAAAAAACCTCCATCTGCAACAGACCTACCATGACTGATCCCTTACTTTGCAAACGAAATTGACAAACAGCCTTAAGTCGCGCCACTCATATTCCCTAGGTCTCAGCACTGCATAAAGCCCAATCTCAAGCTGACTAGTAGGTTTTTCACAGTGTTCTATGGTTTCTACAAAGGCAGGAAATATAACTTCATCTCAGGAGGAAATGCTTGATCTACAGTTAGAGGAACAGCTGCTTCTAAATGTATTGTGAGCCTAAGATGAAGCTGCAAAACAAAAGTCACTCATCAGTACCTTACAGCTCTTTCCAGCATGAAAATCACAGTAAGAAAGGGTCGCCATTGTCTCAGCAAACTGGTAAATTGTCAAGGCCCAGAACCTCCTTCATTTACAAGTAGAGGGTTAGGGCGCCTCCTTCATCCATAAGCAGAGGGCGCGGGCCAGTATTGACTCAGAAGGTTGCAAAAGTCCAGGTTTGCCTTTACTGAAACAATGAAACAATATCTTCAGGTTTTATGAATGTAATTGATGATCATAACAGGAATGGAGCTTGAAATATGCTAGCTCAAATGAAAGGAGAGTCTGATTTGATAAAAGAGATCATCTGAAACTTTCAAGTCATGTGAATTTTTGAACTTTAAAAAGGCCTGTCATCAGTAAAACATTCCAATCATGAGAAGCCTATTTATCCACAAGATTAAATAGAGTAAATGCTGACAAAATGCCATTACACAGGCAGGAGGAAAGCTCTTGGTTTCAAAAAAACACTGACCTTCATAGTCACAAAGGTTATTTGTCAAGTAAATCTATCATGAGTTGAACAAGCCAATTGATAAATATCTCAGTCACCCTTAGAACAGTGCAGAGGAACAGTATCACTGTGGCTAGGGTTTCTTCTGAAATACAGTGATGCTTGCAAGAAAAGATGCCAAGATTGATGTTGTTCAAGTGATCCACTTACCATCACATTCAGAGAAAGGCTGTGTCAAACAGAGTTGTTGAAAAAGCCTTCAGATACCTCACCTGATGAAGAGCCTCCTCCATATATGAGCAGATGGCCAAAGTCATTGTAGGTTGTTGAAAACTGATGGGTCTAAAAAGTGCAGAAAAAGGACACAAAGAAATTGAATAAAGGAGTCATTGCACAGGTAAGTGTTACTGTTTATGGTGCAAAGGTATTGTTTTCCCTCTTCAAGGAGCTATCTGTCGGACTGTACCTGCAGTAGAAAAGAGAAAATATTGAATATATGTGTGCCATTGATACCAAAAAGAAGACTTTTTCTTGAGGGAAAGGTTCAAGCAACAAAACAATATCACATGCCAAAGATCCAAAGAAGTGCTTTTCAAGAAATATGTGTTCAAAGCTTTCAAATTTCTGGCGCATTATGAATAGCCCTTCCTTGCTAAAAATCGCCAAGAGAGGAAAACAGTGAACATAGTTCAGTTATGAAATGGTTCTATTGACAAAAAGAGGTTAACACACTGATCAAAGCAAAATAATGACCGTGTATCAAAGAGCCCTGTTTTCATTTTTTACAAGCTTGTCTTTTCAGATGAAGGAGGCAAATGGTATTCAATCTTATGAATAGGCAGAAGAAGTTGGTTTTGATGAGTTGCCACTGTTTATATGTCTTAAAACAAACACAGTTTTCATCATTCCAAAGGGCAGATTCAGCACAAAGATACAGTATAAAAAAAAAAAAAAAACAGTGGCAGAAATGTGGCATAATGAGTTGTCAAGCAGAGGATTATAGTAAAAAATGCCCCTCTTTGGAGAACATTGCAGGTCATAAAAGATGCAGCAACTTGTACCTGTACCATTAAACACAGTGGCAAAAATAGCTACAAGATTATGGAGACATTTTTTAGGGTCTAAAGGTTGGTGATGAGATGTCCCCCAAAGAACAAAGCTGGAGGTCCTCCTCCTAACACCGATGCTAAAGTCCGTGATCTGCAGGTGATAAAATGTATGGCAACTCTCCAAGGCAAGTTTTGAATGTACTGAAGTTAAAAAATCAAAGGTTTTTCAAAACAAAAAACTCCACAAAAAAGAACCAAACCAAAGTTCTATTTTACTTTAAAATAGAATGACCGTTGAGCATGTTTGTTTGAAAATGATATAAGGTTGAAGGTGTGATTAAAAGAGTGGAATAGGAAAGTAAGTAAGTCATTTTCGAAATTCAAAAACCAAATTCCGCAACCCCCGAGTATCAAGGCGTTTTTTGAGCAATTTGAAGTTTGTCTGCACCGGTTAAGGCTGCGCGACGTGCCTGGGTTCTGGCGTGACGTGCCTGGGCAGAAGTTTACAAAGGCCACCTTTGTCGGCGCGACGTGCCTGTACGTTGGCGCGACGTGCCTGTACAAGGCCGCCCGACCACACGACAGGCCGACCCGACAAACAACTTCTGCGCGACGGGTTTTCTTCAAATGATGCCGCGCAAGTGTCCAAGGTCTTCAGCGATTTTTTAGCCTTCCAAAACGTGTGTTTCACCAAAATTCAAGGTATTCTCACATAATCCCCCTCGATTTCAAAAGTTTGCTGACTGAAATTCCAAAAGGAAGCACCTAAAGGCAGAAGAAAATTGTTATAAAGAAACAGAGTTTATATTTTCCACAGAGTTGTTTTACATCCGAGATAAGGGCTAAATTGTTATTCGAAGAACACATACAAAGGAAGACTAGGTTTTGAGGCAGAGGGCCAGTTTGTTTCATCTTAAAATCAATCAAAGGGCAGAGGTTTTCCTGTAGAAAGCAGGGTTTTGATTAGAAGAAGATTTTCGTTGCAGAAATACAGACCTAATTCTGAAAAGGAGTTTTTCACACTGTCATCTAAACATTTCTACACTACTAAAACAGCGAAGTGCACTCAGTGAGGGGGTCTCGACATTCTTGTTGTTTGAAAAAGAAAACTTATATAATCTCTGTCTAAAAGCTTGATAGTCTTCTAAAGCTCTGTCATTTTACCTCAGCCCTGTGTTTTTGTTGTCTAGACCTGTGTATGGTGATTTTCTTGAGATGCAAAACAGTGGAAAGTGGGCACACCTGTACAGGACATAAATTGTTAAATGTTTGAAAGCCTCCTTGAACAAGGAATTTTTGTGTATAGGTGGACATCTAAGGCTTCATAAAACGGAGTAATCATTGGCATTTTCTTACAGCACACTACTTAAGCAGATTTCTTGTCATTCACTGTATTCTCCCACTATGAAATTTGTTAGCAAAGAATTTCCAAAGGTGAACAGCATATTTAAGGGCAGGGGCTGTTGATGGTTGAATTTTGACATTAAAGGCAGAGGTACAAAGGTGGTGGTTGATTTCTCAAAATTCACAAGTGAAAGGTGTTTTCCTAAACACAGTGAGCTGATATTTCACCTAACCAAAAAGTCTCCTTTCTTTTCCACTATATGTTATCTTTTGTAGAAATCTGTCAACAGAGGTATTTTTAAGGTGAATGACCTGAAGAGCAGGGTTTAAATATTTGAGTTTTGTTTTGAAAGCACGAATACCAGTGTAGGATGGCCTAACCAAATCACAAGAGGGGTGATTGTTCAAAACTGTGCACAGGGAATCTACAAAGCAGTTATCCCATCTTTTACACATGGTACCATTGTTAAAAAGTTTGCATGGCTGAAGTGCATACAGAGTTGAAGGATTGTTTTTAAGAAGTGCAGAGGTGGCTTATTCCAAGAAACATTGTTGCATTTTATTCAACACCACAGGGTCCATATCTGTCCAAACAGTGTAGTGGCCAGTTTTCAATCCAGCAGAACATTTTTCATACAGTGAAGGGAGTTTGCCTCTTCCAAAGTTTGGTCAAAGTCAGAATGCCTCAAAAGCGAGATCACAAGAGTGGTCCACATAAGAGATATGAGCCTATCTCCATAGAAGAAATCAATGCTCACCCATCAGTGCTTTTCAATTTCCATGAAGTAGGCTGTCTTGATTTCTGTCAGAGGATAGAAGAAGTCAAGAGTTTCTCGCCACTTACACATTTGTGCGCTTTGAGATTCAAGTACAAACACTTCCAGTTAGCAGGTCTTGACTTCAAAATCTCCCCAAGGTATGTATCCGCGCTTTTCCAGCGTTGTTTCTGCTATCCTTCCTTGGTTGCCATCCTTTTCCTTGGTCTATCTTGTTTTTCGCTTGCTGATAACACAACCTTGCCTTTCTAATAGCCTCGTCCATTGTCTTAGGATTTTCAAACTCAATACGCTCCTTCATGTGAACAGGTAAACTGCTCAGAAATCTTTGGACTTTGGCTTTCTCTTCTCTTAAATACGGTACATAGCGCAGTAATGATGTAAACTTGGTGACGTACTCATCCATGGCCAGCTGTCCTAGCCTTAACTCATGGAATTCCCGAGCTTTTTCATCATAAAAACGCTCAGTTAAATACTTGTCCTTGAAATACTGTTGAAACTTTTCCCATGTCACATCGGAATCCTCTATTCCCCGCACGTTCCTTACTTCTTCCCACCATAAGGTGGCTTTGTCTTTTAGCTGGTAAATGGCTAACCGCGCTTTAAGACCACTGTCATATTCATACACCTGAAAGTATTTGTTCATATTAATCAACCATGCCTCAGCTATTTCCTCTTTTTCGCCATCGAACGTAGGCAGTTTTATCTTTCTGAATTCTCCGTGCAGCTCCACCTTTTGCTTTTTACTTGTCTTCCGTTCGGTTTCATTCTCAGATTCAGCCTCATTAAAATTCCTGTTTGGATGACTCCGCTGTGACACACTTCTTTCTTTTTGGCTCACATTTTGTTCATCTGTTTGCTGCTCATTTCCCTGTTGAAATTCTCTGCCAGCACTGGGTTTCTCAATCCTCTGATTTTGTTTATCTGAAAGGCTTTTTAGGATCCTTTCCTGTTCCTGCATCATCCTAGCATTTTCCCTTCGTACTCTCTCCATTTCTTCCTGTAACTGTTGTACTGTGTGCAACAGAACGCGAGTCTGCTGTTGTTGTTCTTCCATCAATCTATTAGACCGTTGATGCTGCTCTATTCCCAATTGAACCCACATTTCGGGGTTTCCCTTTGGTGGCGGTTGAATGTCTCCGACATTCCGCTGTTGCTGTCGTAAAGGTGTCTATCTTGTTTGCCGTTCCATCTATTTATCTAACTGTGCAAGACACACATACAATTGTAACGTCAGTTGGCCCAATAGGGT